>JABCJZ010000523.1:0-11301 GCA_013184445.1 Fusarium sp. NRRL 53497 | reverse complement strand
AGCTATTCTATTTAATCTTTAAAAACCTATAGGGTAAGTTATTTTTTGCTGCACAATATTCTATGCCATATGCTTATTTATGCCGCATACTTATTATATACATTAATATTAAGATAAAGCCATAAGTATTAACTCTTACGTAGATAGGAAAAAAGCCGTCCTGAGTCTAATTAGAGTTAAAGGTAGAGTATTATTTTTGCTAAAAATAAACATTCCTCTTCGAAATCTAACAGGCCAGATCACGGAAATTATAAGGATTAATGTGAACTATTAGTAATTATTCATCGAATTAGCAAGAGCCTAGATCTAATATAGCGTGGTTCTAAGATTTGCGTAATCTAGACTTAGGCTTAAAAGTATTCACTGCATTATTATAACTTTAGAGCATCTCGTGGCGGAATTTATGGTACGAGTGGTAAAGCACCTTTCCATTTCCGTTGTCAGCCAACCCGGGACGGGTGGGAGGAATCAGGTGGATATATGAAAAACACTTCAGACAGGCAACAATGTTATTCTACTCGCCTATCTCACCTTTCTTATCTAATCTAGCGAATCAACTGCCAATTTCTCTAATCCCATATCCCAAAATGGATGTCAAGAACTGCGACCTCGGTAAATATGACATTAGCTTTGTGGTTGCAATAACTCAGCTTCACATGAAAACTTCCTCGAAGGAGCATCTCTGCGAAAGTGAGAGTTCCCAGCCCATAACAGGTAATACCCCTTTCCCAGACTTCACCCCTTCCCTTGGGATTGGGTCAAGACGCAGGATGCAAATAGTCAAGGCGGTGTCATTGCCATCAGCTGAGACGTCTTCCTCCGGTATTTTCAGACCAGCGTCATTATCCCAACAGCCATAACAAGATGTTTCAGCCCAATACTCGAGCTCCAGAATGCCCCTGGGGACCCGGTATTCCTTCCTAGTGCCAAATTTTCACCCGGGGGAATCGATGAAGGCATACTTAATATCCCGAACTCACAAAAGAGCGTGTTTCTCGATAAATACCAAGGGTGGAACTCGCTGCCAACATAGACAGCAGACGGGAGTTATTGGAACTTAGGTCGACCTACTATAACTTTCACGTTGCATTAGACAGCTCTACGTTTAAGATCATATAGGGGGTCCAGCTCACGCTACCTCCACAACGTGCATATAAATAAGAAGGTCTCAAGTACAAGCTCTCACACGAGTTCCGCGCGTGCGATTCCTCAACAACCGCCACGTACAGCATGTCCGTCGATGAGAATAGCAGTCTGCCGATTTTCAGAGACTTCAGCAAGCACCAGGTGACTCAGGACAGCCATCCCCTTGTTGCGGTGCCCAGTGCCATCGGTGGATCGTTACACAGTGAGTCAGGGTACCCTTGATACGCTCAACATGTTTGCCCAGCAGATCAGGTCTCAAGTTTGGATTGACCCAATTGAGCCCACTTCGGTCAATTTCCCTGAGACAAGGCCTCAATCTAGACTAGCGTGGACTGGAATCTACATTCCGGGGAGGACCGGCTACCACGGATAGAATTGCCGAAGCTGACACGCTAAAGGCCGCTTTCATTCCCTCGAAACGCCACGTCGATCGTGGCTGTCCATCAATGGCTATACTTCTTGTGAGCCAGCCTGCACGCTAAGCCAATGTGACTCTACGTGCGAAGCTTGTTCCACTCAACGACGTGCTGCGGCTATAGTAAGAATGCCACAATCAGGGAGGTTCAGCCCTCGGGTTTCGGCACAGATATTAGCTATACCCCTCACGCACGCTTGTATGGCATGGCTAAAGGAAAGTTCAGCTACTATGTGAATGGTTGCTCAAGAAGGTTATCTCGCCCGACATATAAGGGTCCAGACCTGTCGTCGTTCTGCTCTTGTTTCCATCACTTAACTCATATGCTTTAATTTATAGATATTACTCCTTCAGGATTTCAAGCCCCTTCAAACTCTTTGAGTACGATAACAATCGTGCATAGCTATTCACCGGTCTGGTCTTCAGAATCATGCCTCATGATCAATCGGTCTGTCCTCTTACATTCAATTAGTTAGAAGCACATACTTATAAATTGGCAGACTGAACCTACTATCTTTCTTATCCGACATGGAGAGAAGCCCCCTAAAGTAGATGGAAAAGAGCCAGATGGATTGTCAGCTCAAGGCAAGATTCGCGCAAAAGATCTCCCCATGGTCTTCGGAAAGGAATCTCGCTATAATATTGGATATATTATGGCGGAGGAACCACACCATGGTTTGTGCTTTTTCTTCCTATATTTTATCCTCTTCTCAAAGTATCTAACTGGAATAGACTCTGATTTGCGCCCTTACGATACTGTGAAGCCGTTGGCTGAAGCGCTGAATTTGAAGATCCATGATAGCGTTCAAAGGGATCATTACGACAAGGCTGCAAGAAAAGCATTATCCTTTGAGGGTCCAGGGAATGTACTGATATGCTGGGAGCATCACGCTCTTGCGGGTATTGCCAAGGCAATTGGCGTGCAGGGATATGCAGCAGCGACTGGGTGGACTGGAGAAGTTGAGTATCCTGACAACAGGTTCGATTTGATTTGGGTTGTCCCACCGCCGTATACAGAGATCACGGAGGTACGGAGTGAGAAAGTACCTGTCTTGGATGATTCAGTCCAAACCAACGCCGACGGAGATGCTCTCCCACCTCCTGCTTCGGGAGGTATATAAGGACTAAGGCTATAGAAAGGTCTTTCGAATTTAGTTATTATATGCTTTATTATAATCTAGGTTTAAGTATAAAACCTAATTACTTGAGAGTTATATTATTATCATTTTGTAATAAGCGCAGTTATGTGAGTTTTGCTCTCTTTCTCTTATATTATAACTTTTAATTATAAACTGCCTACTAAACTGCGATTCTAGACTGCTTGCTGATAAAAATGCATATAATTACTGATGGTTTTATAATTTAAGCAATAGAGAGATAAGTAAGATTCTAATAATTAATATAATTAATAGCCTATGCCTTGTATTGTGCTTAAAATCTGCTGTGTTATTTCTAGCTGTAAAGCCCTAATATTACTATTGTTTTCCAAAACCAGGATCTAAAACTAGACAGTTGAATATGTTCTTCTTGAAAGGGCTACCCGGAACTAATGGGAAGCGCTCGACCTTCCATTTAACATAGTCGAAATTCTTCAACAAATGGCCAAGTGGAGCGCACTATACATTGCATAGGAATTGTTCTTGGTAGGATTTTCGTCAAGTATTCTAATATTCAGCAAGCCAAGTCGAATATGAATACCTCCTTCATAACATAGTCCGAGCTCAAGGTTGCCACTAGGCTCTTTAATTGAAAAGTTCACTTAAGAATCTATGGCTTCGAGAAACTGATACAGTGCCTTGTCAAGGCAGTTATTTAGACGCTTGGAAGCTACCGTGGCACAAAGATCACGAATGTTGTGTTTATCGTCAGGAGAGGGAAGCTTTGTTTCCGCGAGCACTAAATGAGAGAAGGCATCGTTGCAGTTGACATTTCCCAACACGTCTTCTATGTCTTCCTTGATTAATACCTTTCGTAGTATTCCTGGGATCGATCGATGCGAGAAGTCGATAGTAGTTCTAAGCGTTGCCTTTGAAAGTATATCTCCGCATTTAATAAGGCCCCTATTACTGCCGCGAAGTTGTTTGGCGTAAGATGAGGCCTCGGTCTGGTTCCATTTCGCAGTGAACTCTGTGGCAGGAAAACTCTCCTGGATGGAGAACTCGTTGTTATTATTGCAGTGGTCAAGAAATGCGAGGTTGGCTAGGTTGAATAATTTGATTCTTTTTCTATTTACTCTTACCCTAAGACTTCCATTACCCGATACGTCTTTTTCCGGTCATCCTTATTATGGCGATCAAGAACATACTGGAAGATGCTTTTGAGCCCAGAAGGTAGACTATTAACAATCTTTAATAGTCCTTTTCTGAGACCTCATTCTCGGTCTGGCGTCGGATATCAGCACTTACTAATACAGTCCATAGGAAGATCCAATCAGCTTTTAATGGAATCTCTTTGGTAAAATGATTCTGAAGAGTCTGGCCTGCATATGTGGAAAGGCACTTCTGACATGTCCCCTCATGTCAAGCCGAGTTAGATCTGGTAGCCAAAACCGCTGGTTCTCTGGAACCCCGATCAAGAAGACGTTATAGTCCCGACTTGAGATGCACATCTTAAGGTGACCGTTGCAGCTCTTGTTCCAGTCATTCAGGAGTCTCATAAGATATATGTGGACTTGATGGGAGTTTTCTTCATATTCATCAAGGCCGTCAATAAAGAAGCAGAAACTGTGACTTTCAAAAAGGCGACTGAGAAAGCTCTTATCTATGACGAGTCTTTCGAAACCAGCTTTGATCCTCTTGGCCGGGATATCCAAGCGCCCTTGATACTGCCATGGATAGACTTTTGTAGGTCAGTCCCAGGGTTCCAAAAGAAGAAACGCGCAAGGAGTAGAGTTTTCCCGCCTTTCGATATTATTAGCACAAATACTGATAGGTAGGGCAGTGCTATGGTTAACGACTTACCAGCCTATTCTTTTAGTTTGCCGTGAGTATATAGATGCATATAAAGAAATTTTATCAGAGTAGACTTTCCTGACCCTAATTTGCTGGTAATATGGGAGATACGGCCTACATACTTGTATCTCGTTGCCATATTGCTCTGGACTATGACATAGCCTATATTATTGCATGCAATACAGCTGTCTTAATAGTTTTGGGTTAATACCTACGAGCTTCTAAGTATACTTAGAGGATAATAGTGCTAAGTACTACTTTAAAAGCAGCTTTTAGACACATTTCTTCAACAAGGTAAAAACACACTCTACGCTATTTAAACTAAATCTAATAAACTTCGACCTCTAACCTTTAAAAGCATGCGCAGACTGAATTGGCCGATGTAGGGACACCGTTAAGTATCTGCCAACCAGATGCCTGGCAAACCTTCTTAGTATCACAGACACCTGGCCAATCATCACAATCGTCAAAAGTACTGCATAAGCTTTCCGGCAAATTGGCGTTAGGGTCGGGGTTGTTTGTCACCTCTGGTGTCTTCTCAGTAGTTGTGGCTGGCTGACCGTCCTTGACACACTGACAGAACTGGGGAATTCCAGGGACAAGTACTGTTCCAGAGCCACACACGGCATGAGTACCCTCTTCGCAGTGAAAGTCCTTGCAGTCATCGGTCGACTTGCATACTGAGACACCGATGCCAGAAGTCGTAGGTTTAGGCTCATCGACGGAAGTAGTGGCCTCTTCAGCTGTGGTGGCAGTCTTGGCTACACAACTGCACAGCTTGGATAGGTTAGGCAGCAGTTGTAGTCTGTTGCCACAGATCGGTCTCCCGTCGCCCTTGCATTTCAGTGAATCGCAGTCTTCATCTGAAGTACAGATGCCAGGTGAGGCGGTCGGGGTTGGTGAGCCATCGTATGCGATTCCAGACGTCCATCAAGCCGTCATAATCCCTCGTGAACTTAGTTTTCACCTGCTTTTTCCTTGGCGTGGTTTCTGGCATCTTACCCAGAACTGTTTTGGCAGCTGTAAAATCATTGTTTATTTGATCTCTTACTGTCGCCAAGTTAGTTGCAGTGATTGGATTTACAGAGAATCTGGGTATGGTGCCGTCGAAACGTTGAGGCATGAGATCTTTGTACCGGTCTGCAAAAGACCATAATTTCTTTGACACAGCTGGGTCGCACTGATTTTCCTTACCGATTTTTTATCTGTATTCTGTGTTAGATCCAATTACCGCTTGCCCTTGAAAGCGGTGACTTACAGTGCTTCATAGATGCGACTGTTTTGATCGGCCATGATCTTTTGTAGAGCCGGTAGGTTCGCCAGTTGGGCTCCAATTTGGACCTTACCGACAAGGTCCAGGCGTTTCTTAATGGTAGCCAAGACTGGGTTTATCAAATTGTTCGCGTCGACCATTGGGATCAAGCGGTTTTCTACCAAGATCTCGCTGGGGCTGGTAGCGAGGCCCTATATTATTGGGTTAGTATAGCAAAAGCTTGCTTGTGCTTTCTACTTGCCTTGGCCTTGTTTGTCCATTCATCCATGCCCACGAAATTATCAAGATAGTTTGGGTCACTCGGATTGAGGATATCTCCAGGAGTCTGCGTCGCTCCCGGATAGTGCATGTAGACATCCTCGATGAGGTCCATTGAGGTACCTCCATAGTTTTTGAGGTCGCTGCAAGTGATGAAGTCTGGTTTCCAGTTAGGTGTCGTGCCATAAACATTTCGGCCCCCTGTTCGAGTGATCTGTCTCCAGTAATCCCTCAAGAAGCTCTTCTCAAAAACGTGATCGACAGTGAGATTTTTGGCCTCCGCCCGTGCAGCGGCAACGGTTGCAGGTCCGTACAGTACTGGTCTGCAGGTCACCGTACTGATCTGCATCCAGTACCAGCGGTTGATATCCTTGAGAGGAGACCTGTTTCTTGGATCTGTAAGTTGATTTTCATTGTTCATGAGGTCAGGGGTAGTTTGGGAATTTGAATGATGTACCCAGTGATCCGGCTTCACAGTTTCCAACTTTCTTCTCAATGTTCCTTTCTGGTCCGTTCCACCTTCTCCGCAAGCCAGACTCCTATTCCGAGTCGGAAACAAGCTCAGTGGGACATCTGCGGCAGCCGCTGGGAATAGTATCCCCATCTGATGTCGGGCTCAGACATCCACTTCAGTGGTGGTAGTCGTGCCAGTGGCGGTTTTGGAGCAGGTTGTAGTACACTCCGGAGTGGGAGCAACAGCGATTCCAGTTCGCGTTGTGCACTCAACGAGGCAGTTGCTGACCGTGGATGCATCTGTACAAGTTGCAGAAGATCTGTCAGACTTAGACGGCTTATCCTCGCCATCATTACCATCTCCGTCGCCAGCTGGCTTAGTCTTGGGAGGAGATTTACAGCCAGGTGGAATGCAAGGGAGCGAGAACTTGGGAGCTTTGGGTAGCTTGAAGATGGTGCCAATGACGGGGGGGGAAGCCAAACAGAACCAGACCTGAGCTATCGTCATCACAGTCCTTGGTATCAATCAGGACTGGGGCCACGGTTGGAGAGGCCGAGCCTTCCATAGTAGTGGTTATCCAAGTGTTAGCTGTCCATTCTGTGTGGCCAGACACACAAGTCGGTGCCCATCCATCTGGAACTTGAGTTACGATAGAAGTGCTGCTACCTGACTGTGTGGATGTCACTGAAGGTGATTCGGTAGAGGCTGGCAGGTCTGTAACTCCAGTGGAAGCTGGCAAGGAATCCGTAACTGCGCCGTCAGGCTTGGTGGTTTCGCTTGCTGGTACGGAACCGATGTTTGTGATATCGGATGTTGCAGACCCTGTAACCTGAGGTTCCTCGGTCGCATTCGTCTCTGTTTCAACATCGAAGCCAGGGGATGATTGAGACTCATTTGGCTGAGAATTTCCAGGAGTTGTAGTCTCAGTAGCTGGAAGGTTGGTATTAGAGCCTGTAACCCCCGGTTGAGAGCCCTCGCTTGAACTAAATGTTGCAGGCGCGTTTTGAGTGTTCGAGTCGGTCTCAATACCCTCAGAAGTTGCGCTTATTTGGACACCAGTGGGCTTCGTAGTGGAGCCACTCTCAGTGTTGGCTGGCTCAGCTCTGGTGGGTGCCGTGTCTACTGGGGAGCCAGTCTCAGTGCCAGTAGGAATAAGGCCACCGGTCAAATCGGTATTACTGCCAGTCCGAGAGACGGGAGCAGACCTAGAGAACTCACTGCTGGTGACTTCCGAAGGAACGGCTCCAGATGCTGTCTCAGCCGAGTCTGCACCGGGAAGGGTCGTGGCACCAGTGTTGTCAGATGGGGAAGTGCCTGTGACTTCAAAAGTACCAGTTGAAGCACCTGAGTCAGGCACAGTACCCAGTGGATGAGAACCGGAGGGTACATCAACAGAAGAAGTCTGGTCGCCACCGATAGTACCGGGGACATCGACCGTATTAGATCCAGAAGGAACAGCAGAAGTCTGATCACCGATAGTACCGGGAACGTCGGCTGTCTGAGTGCCAGAAGGTGCACCGACAGAAGTCTGATCACCAATAGCAGTATCAGAAACAGAGGGTACACTGCCAGAGGGAACAGTGCCAGGGACATCGCCTGTTTGTGTACCTACAGGCTGTGTACCTCGGCCTTGAGACTCTGTGCCTGTGCCCGAAAGCTGAGTGGAGATAGGAGGAACGCCACCAGTCTCTGTCCCGACGACACCAGTCTCAATATTGCCTGGCTCTTGGGTACTAGTTCCAGGAATGCCAGTCTCGGTGTTGACTGGCTGTCCGGCCTTGCTATTCGAGGGCAGCAACACGAACGGAGAGCTTGTTGCTATTCACCAATGACGGACCCAGTAGATATGGCTCCAGTATAGGTGTCGGACTTGGTGCTTTGGTCTGGTTCACCATTAACTCTGGAAGTCGAACCCGTGCTGGGCAGAGTCGACAATGAGCCAGGCACATTATAGCCTAGGTTGTTGCAGGCCTGGATAGCTTGCATGGTCCAGCGAGGGCACTAGTGGCATAAACAACAAGTCCAAGCTTCATAATGGAAAGTAAAGAATAATAGGAATGCTTTTGTAACAAATAACTGTTATGTGACTGAATAAGTGTCTGAAAGATTAATCCATCTTCTATCAGCCTAGCGACTATATCTATATAGATCAGAGGAATGGAATCATATGATAGGAAAATCTTGAGTAAATGTGTTGGTTGAAAGCTATTGGTCGTCTTCTAATCTCTCCTACGGGTCCTTGTCATCTAAGCCAAGATCCGCCATTGAGTTGCTCTTCCACTCAAAGTCCACTCTTAGCCCAGTGCTCTGTCCCAAAAGCAGTTGGTCGAGCTGTGCATTTACTCAACTTGAATCAGTCTAGACTGTGCGGCATGGTTTAAACGTGGTAAATACTGTGACTGTCGCATCATTCGCGCAGCCCGGCCAATAGATTAATATATATCGTGATATATCATTCGCTAAGAAGGGGACGACAAACTAGCCTATCCTAGTTATTGACCCTAGTCATGCCCAAGACTGGAATCGCCGAAGTGGCTTCCAGCGTAGAAAAAAAAAGAGCACAGTTGCAGTCTCTCCATAATAATCCTGAAACAATGTTTATTTCGGGACCAACAAATAGTTACATCAGAGGCATTGCTGGGCATCTTTCTACTAACACATGTGAATGTCACTGTCAAATGCAACGATGCCCCAAACGCTAAACAGGGCTCCGCTCCCAGACCTCGTATCTCCAATTTATATCAAAGCTTTCATGAAATCTTTCCCTAGAGAGACGTTATGATAATTTTTTATAATAAGACTCTAGAAATAGTTGAATCACATGAAACATTCCGTAGGTAATTCTCGGATGTGTTGTGTTATCCTGCCTGTATATGAAAATAAGGCGAATAAATCTGCAGCAGTAAAATTCCACGGCGGTTAGCAAGCATGCATAGCCGCAAGCCTGCGCTGGCTCTATGCGTTAGCGTGTTTTATGTTTCATCAATCAGCAGGGCCTTTCCCCGTAAGGTTCATAGAGCCGAAAAAATAGGGTCAATGTTGATCAGCCGCAGTGGGGTCTTTGTAGACAATCTTATGCCAGCGGTCAAAAAAGTAACGTTTTTGTTCTTTCCCTCAGTTCACACTCAATCCATCACACATCATCCTACCACTTGTCACTCACCTGACATGGGAGAAAGAGAAGACACTCTTTGCGCCCTTTGTGGTACCTTCATAGGGAACGGAGGTTCTTTAGACGTGGAGCCAAACAATTGGAACAAAGACTCATGGCGGCATAATGCCTTCGCAATCGAAGGGCCCGAGTGCTTGGGCGAGCCTGTCGAGTCATCCAGTCATCCTGATGAACTGTTCACCTGGCATCCAGCTACCGGTTATACCGACTACGAGTTCGGCTGGGGCCACTTGACATTACTTCCCAGCGAGAAGACTGTGTTTCCGCATACGACCTGCGGTAATCGGGACTTAGCGTTCGTTAAGAGCGGTCATCTTTATCTTGGCTTTCACAGGGCTTGCGCATCAATCGCTCGTCAATTCGTCCAGCGAACAGCAGCCTACCCCGTGAAATCCTTCTGCGACATCTGGATTACCCTGAACGCGCGTTACTCAAAGGGTCCAAATGGTTCCGGGGGGGATTATACCCCCTCCATACCTACAAAGACCGAAAAAGGAACATATGTCTGCTCTACAGAATCTGCTTATTACCTGGGTTATTCCTCCAGAATTGAATGGGTTGGCATTTACATCCAGAGCTGGTTTGCTTTTTCGCTCTACTAACATATGTCAGTGGAACCATGATCCTCTCCATATCCCCAACCTGACATCTCGTTTGCTGGAGAATCTGACGCCATCCTATATGGACTATCCGACAAAAGGCTCCAAATTCCAGAATATGCTGGGCAATCTACCAAAAGAACTGGTGGACGAGGTCATGAGCCACCTCCTGTCCGGCAACATAGGGCCACACTCCACAGATCTGATGCCTCAGGCGTTTTGGAAACAGATTTTGGTCCAGATCCCGTTTCCTTGGGACCTAGACGTGGAAAGAATTCAACAGTTTCCCGCTGACCCAGACGGAGAATGGAACTGGGAGGGACTAGTCCGGCAGCTTATGTGTGGCCCTGCTCGGAGGCAAGTAGAGTGCGAAAGACCCTCGCATAACCTTTGGGATTATGGTTTTGCAGGATTGGATGCACCCCAAGGCTTGACGAATCGGCGCCGGATTTGGCAGATTTTAGAGGACATGGACCCCAAAGAGCTCGATATCTTAGATGAACCGGACTTTATTGTCCTTGACGAGTATCTAGATAGGTTTATTGCTTGTACGGTGAAGGACGGGGTTAATATGGAGAATCCTAATAGTAATTATATGGACTGGGATGAGCCTGCAGCTTCTGCTTAGGTAAATACACCTGCTAATTGGGAAACCCCTGATTTAATAGTCCCTAATGGTATCCCTCGCGTTATTTAGTAATCGACGAATTAATTTTAGTAGGAAATAAAAGGGCGCTAATATAATATAGGGCAGTCGACGAACTAAATCTAGGGTAACCGACGAACTCTAGTTTAGCCGCAATAAGTCACATAATCCCTTTTAAAACTTATAAGTCTATAAAATATAATCTCAGGAGTGTAATAAAATACCTTTTTTCTCGAGGAGCTATTATAGATATAATTAATTACTAGATTTAATTATTAGCTTTAGATTTAATATTCTTAGTTAATAAGGGTAGCCTATAAGCAGTACCTAATTAAGAGCGTCTCTTAACTGCCGCGTAGAGATATAGTGGTTGTATTTATATTAGCT
>JABCJZ010000521.1:0-17740 GCA_013184445.1 Fusarium sp. NRRL 53497 | reverse complement strand
CCCCGGCTCGAGCCAACGGGTAATTTTGTCTTAGGCATTTATATCTAAAATAATCATTGTCTCTTTGCATCGCAAAGTCACGATCTGCTCTGAAGACTCAAGTCTAAAAGTCGTGCAGACTATTTTTCATCATTTCCTGATGATTTTCTCCAACCTGCTGATATCAATTGACTCAGAATGCTTGTATAGAGACTCACCGTGTGGGATATATCTCGCTAATACCTTACTAGAAGTGCTTGTTGGTCTTGTGTTATGATGGTAACCCCAAGAGAGTAACCACGGGCTGGTATGGGTGCTCTGGACACGAGACAGCGGAAGCGCCTTCAAAAGACCCGCACTGGATGCATGAAATGCAAGTGAGATCGAGCTGAACTGGGGGAGTAATCCAAGAACCCATCGCTAACCAAGCATGATCTAATCGCACAGGATTCGCAAGATCAAATGTGATGAGGAAAAACCGAGCTGTCAACCTTGCATGGGTACAGGTCGAAAGTGCGATGGTTATGGAGACTCAGACAGTCGACGAGATCCAACATTCCCGAACGCCTACCTATTGCACGTCCTCCTAAGAACGATCTTGGCATTGAGCTGAGTATTCACGCTTTTGACTACCCATGTTTCAGTTAACATCGGCGACGTGGTAGATAGAGATTTCTGGAGCAACATCGTTTTGCGACTTGCGCCTACGGACCCTGCTATCAGACATGCAATCTCGGCTATCAGCTTGATGTATGCCGAAAAGACGAAACATACGAGAGAAGAGTCTTCACACTTTGGGACAGCTATAATCAAGTACAACAAGGCCATCGCCGCGGTTCGGTCGTGGCCTCAAGCCACCGAGTCCAGAGTCAAACCTTTGCTTGTTTGCCTTCTTTTTGTCTGCCTCGAGCTCTTGCTTGGCCCCAGTCATCACAATGCAGCTAAAATGCATATCATGCAAGGTCGGAAACTCCTTGCTCAGATAAGGGACCGAAAGTCACCAGGAGTTGATATCATTCGGCAATATTTGGCTCCGATATACCTGCGTCTAGCTTTCGCCGGCACTGGAAGCGTTGACTTCCCCCAGCATCTCCTAAAATTCACTACTATACCGGTCAAATTCGATTCCCTTGCCGATACACAATACAGTTTACATTTCGTCGTTGATAAGGTCTTTACATTCATTCACGATGTCAAAACCTTCCATCTAGATGACAAAACGGCAGGGAAGTCGGATGGCACGCCAACAAGTGAACAAGAAAATCTCTGTGCAACGCTCCAAGTCAGACAGACATATATCAGTAGACAATTAGTCGACTGGTGTTATGTATTTGACGCGTTCTTAGCTTTCAGCGACCTCAACAGACAAGCTATGAGAAATGCCAAACTGCTTACCATTCGGCATTGCGTCATCAGAGTGTACCTGGACTCCATGGTCTCGGGGTCGGATTATACCTGCGATAGAAATAGTCTATACGACATGGTCACTGCTGTTGATGCTGCAGCTTTCGTCATACAATATGACGCTGACAATCTTGAGGGCCCATCGGTTACTTTTGAAAGTGAGGTTCAAGGGCCTCTTTATTTGGTCGTGGTCAAGTGTCGCCAGCCTGCAATCCGCAGGAGAGCAATGCAGCTTTTACACGACCGCGCGAAATCGCAACGGGTTGAGAGTTTAACTGTTATAAACTATACGCTTACAATGGCAACCCGTATCATGGAAATCGAAGAGGATGCACTCGAAATACCTCCAAACACTCGGTACGGCCAAGATTACCAGCCCAGCTTTCGAGTCATCACAAGACATGAAAAAAGCGAGCGGAACGAGAAGTTCCACACAGAATAAGAGGACCAGTGGCCGATTCATTGGGGCCTGGGGAATCAATCGTCCGAAATACCAACTAAGCTTAGCAGACTTACCGCTAGAAGAGAGGAGTAAGAGCTCGCACAAGGCTTAGCGCAAGGTTGGCCGCGAGACAGACTCACCTGGCCATATGGAGTAAGTAATGCTATATGGCTGGAGTATTATAGAGAGCCATTAGAAGCTAATGGAGAATACCGGGTTATGAAGGAACATATCGAATTTATATGAGTACAGCAAGAACCTACTATATATAAATGTAAATGTCCGCTACCAGAAACTGACCTACCCACCCTAACTGGCCATAAACGCTAATAATCTTGGACCAGTCCCCACGAATGACTCGCTAGTCACTATTCATGGTGTAGTCCCAACATATAGGGATAAAGTTCCTAATTATCTCTTCATTCATTCGGGACTGACCCATGTTATTTCTCGAATTACATAGCTGTCAGATAACCAAAAATCCTAGGAGGCATGATACGAATTAGGTTGAAATAGCAAACTTTTATTTCTAGGGTTTAGTCGACAGAGCACTGTATGTGGAAAGGATAATTACAGGAGACTAGAATACGGTTTCAAGCTCTCCCTTAGCCACAGGCTTCTTTCCTCAATGACAAAGAGGGTCTTGATAAAGAACTTCACTGGAGGATTGTGCAGATCGGAGGTAAAGAGTAAATTTCCCCACATTAAAGACGATTTCTAAATAGATGTTTTATCAGGAGTCGAGCATCATACCTGAAACCGCCCCAGAAAAACTCGTAGAAGTACCGGAGTGGCGATGCCACCACTGTGCTGAAGCCAGGTGTTGTAGACCACTGGAGGTAGATTATCTGCTCAAAAAGGCTAAAAGGCCTACCTCAATTTTGAAATTCTCAAGTAGCGGGGTTGTAGACGATAGGTCGAGATCCAAGATGGGGAAATTGCGTGAGACCAGAACCAACACTATGATCAACGCTATTGAGAAGCTACGGGCTTTCGGCAACCGGGGCATCACCTCATTGGCTGTCAAAGATTTAACAACGCTGAAATCGATAGTTTGAGAGAATAAGGCTATTTGATACGCCACTATACTATGTATATGGGTGATTGCAATTAATTTCTGGCAGGTTTATGAAAAGGGGCCCCGTCCTGTTCCAGCTCTGACAATATAATACTTAGTCTTTCTCTCTAGATCGGAATCTTTTTGTTTCACAGTAAACCAATGCAACATTGACATGATTTTATTATCACTATGAAGACGGCATTAATCTATCCCCTGCTTCTTGCAGTAGTTTCCACCGCGACGACCTCTGCATCTTGCATCAATGTATGTCCCTTTGCCACCAGACATTGGGTACGAGCGCTAACATGATATGCACTAGGACGCGTGTGGTCGGGCAGTTGGATTGTCCAATTGTCGAGTTAGGAGATGGCCAGCGGCTCACGAAAGCGACTGTTCTTCATTCCTGCAATATACCTCAATTCCTGCTGCGACGACCGTGACCAACACGGCTGGAGAGCAATGAACTGTCACACTGATTGAAGACAAGACGTTGGGCCCCGAGATAGATCAAGCGACAGCAACACAGCCAGACTTGACGTATGATTCCTCATTGTAGGGAAAAAATTAAACAGCGCTGAAGTTTCTTAGTGCCACTACCAGCATCACTTCCGATCCCGAGACCGTCACTGTTTCCATTACCCCGACCAAGACCGTCACAGTTACTGTGGTAGGCATCATGAATATAACTTATTAGAGAACTTTCATTTTAAAACTAACATGACTTGCAGACACCAGACCCTGTACTTAAGACCGATGTTGACGTGAGTTTACCCCAATCGTTCCTATCATTTGAACATGAGATAACTAACAAAGACTCAGACTGTAACAGTCATCAACACTGATGTGACCACGTAGGTAATGGCTTGGAACTAGCAAGTATGATTCTGGCCTCTCCATTTGTAGGATTACAGAAACAGTCTACTATAGTAACCTAGATAAACGTGTCGTTGCTGCTGAGCCATCTGGAACTATCATAAAGCCAACGGATATCCCATCCTACGCAGGAGCTTGCACTGGAGCTGAGGAGTACAGTAGCGCTTGCGCCTGTATGGGCGTTCAAGAAACAACGATCGCTGGCACTGATTCTATCGTCACTGAATCGGTTGAGCCCCTCGCCGACACAGTGGTCCAAATTGATACAGCCACGAGACCAGCTGTCACTGTAACTAGGACACTCCCGGCCAAGACACGAACTGTTACAGTTACAATTCCTGCACCTGACGTCACCAAAACAACAACCGCCGATGCCATCATTGTCTCGACCTCATATACTGCCGATCAAGACACCCTCGTAACAACTCTGAAAGCCACCGAAGTAGAAAAGACAACATCAACGGCCACCGTGACTCGCTCAGTCGGACCCGTCTGCTCAACACACGCCGCATCCAGCACCTGTAGCTGCAAGTTCGAAATTGTCTGCGGCCAACGTGTTAATCTGGACCTTAACACGTTCCGGAACCACATAGACTTTAACACATATGTGGGCAGCTTTCAGGAGTGCATGTCACGATGTGATGGTAATCCCAGCTGTTAGTTTGGTCAATTTGCAGCACTTGGTACAGGAGGCCTTTGCTCAAGTTATTCTGGCAACCCGGGATTTTCAAGCACCACTGGTAGTTCTGGAACGAGCTATTTTGAGAAGGATGGAAATGTGGTTTGCCCTGGTTGCTCGCCGTAGGGCTTAGCAAAGAGAAGTAGACGATGCAGTAATATACTTGGACATTAAGAAAGGAGATACTTAGCTTAAATATAGTATAATACTTAAAATAATACCTCTTAGTTTGTACAACTTTTCATAGTCTAACTTTTACTATAATATATAAACGCAGGGTAAAGCATATTAGTTCTACACTTTAAAATGATTTCAGTATAGAGTAGGCAGGAGGAGGTATACTAATATATGAATGTTTTTTTGGTTTTCTCTTTTAAATAATCCTGAGCCCTTGGCCATCATGAGAATGCAGCCGGCTTTACTATAGTTCTCAGATAATAAGAGCGAGGTAAAGCACGGGGGTAAGGATATTTAGGTGTTAGGCTACCTCAACCAACACGACTGATAAAGCTTCATATAGATTTAGCGAAGTTCTGATGAGCGATAATCGATTAATTACGGAGCCGAAAACACGAGGTGTTGGTTGTACCATCGTGGGAACAAAAGTTCCGCCTCATTCAGATATCTCTGGCTATTAGGGGCAAACCCATGTCGATCGTTTGGTCTAGAACAATAAAACAGCCTCGGTTCGTGGTATTACCCAGTTCATGCATCTGTCAATTTAAATTACTGGTTATGGTATCCGCCTGTAAATAAGATTGTTGCCATTATTAAGTAGCATTAAGTAGTATTAAGCATAACCTAGTGTCTAATACAGTCTACGTAGTATGTGAAGTTTACAAAATATAAGAAAGAAGTAACACAACAAGGTTTTTAAGTAAAGAATTTTGCCAGGAAGGTTTGTTGCCTTGTCAATATAGACCACTTTTCTTTGAACAGGCCATGGTCACCCTAGTTACCTTGTTGGTCTGCGACACATGCTCGTATACGACCGGTCCACTGCAGAGTGATCGCATTAGGCATCTGCATACTATGTATACGTAGTATTGTGTTCTTTTTTGGCGTGGTGCATCACACCTTCTGCTGTGTTCAAAAGAAGAAAAAAACCGCTGTGTTATTCTTGTTGTGCAGCCCCGACCTTGTTGTGGGGACATTACTTTCAAATGTATACGTAGACAATAGTGTTGTGTTGTGTGTGATTGTCTCTGTTGAACTCAACAATCACTAGATATAATAAATCATTCCTTGAGAATTTTATTCCTTCCTCTCTCACCTCACTGTGTTATATCATATCATCAAAGCATTTGTGAGCAATTTCCCTTTTCGCTTGACATAAACCAAAGCCAACAGGACCAACAGGTATTAATTATTTTAAGTGACCTTGTCGTGTAATTCCCACCGACTTTCTCCTAGCATATTTCAGCCTGAAACATCCAAAGACATAGCTATAAAGCAGTCATACATGTCCTAGAGCAAGGATAACAAATCTCGATGACTGATGTGTATTTGTTGGTCGTTACGTCGCCTACCATTGACCTAACCCCATTTAAACATGCAGAAGCTAACATAGACTCTAAAGGTTCAGTCTTATCGCAAGGACAAGGGGCGAGTATGCCCGAGGATACAGCCTCTATAGGTATTTCTTGGGGTACTATGACCTCTTCCTTCTAATATTTACAGCTACTGCTCTTAGTAGGGGGTCTTAGTTACGCGGAAGATAGGCGTTATCCGAGGCCGTCTAGGGATAGGAGATCATTAGGTCTCCTCGTAGAGTCATAAACGGTAACTCCCGCTCAGGCCACTCCACATTATGCCTTGCTTAGTTATTGGTTACATTAACCAGAGCAGGGGTCAGATACAGCACAAGGCTTAGCATACAGGGGCGGAAAGCTTAACACATATAAGTCAGGTGCCCAGGCTGGGCAGAGGTTAAAAGGAATCCGAGCAGGTCAGCGCGAAAATATGTTAACGAGGTCTTCTCTGGAGCGAGCAAGTCCCAAGATAGTAATGCACAATATGCCTTGAGCTTATATTACCCGGGGCATCTAGGTCGGCCATTTTCATCAATGTAAGAAACGAACGTCAAGGTGACATCCGAACAATGCACGGCCAACAATTTCCAGCTCTGGCAAAATTGTTTAATAAATTCGAGGTTATACGGCAGATTATGCTATACCCATGTCCATGCTTCTCCTCCTCTATAGTAATAAATCCTTCGGCCATACGCTAATAGCATCGCGTGTATGAATCGCCACACGGTGTGAAGTAAAGATTGCACTCATGACATCCCCATTTGATACACTGAGAGTCTGTATGGCAGGTATATTCCCTGCAAGACCTGGCGAAAATATCTCTCTCCCTCTCTCTTGTGCTGACATGAGGAGCTTCCTCCCTAACGCAGTTCAGCTGCGGGACCTGAGAAGACGGATCTTTAATATTGGTCTTCGGAGAAGCGATAGAAAGCATTATATGGATTTTTTGAAAAAATGAAGCAGACCACGTACTACATCATCGACATCGGCCTCATTGACATGAGCCTCGTTGATCTGAGTTCCGTTGACCTGCCCCTGGGTGGCAGTCTCTACTGGGGCGGGCTACACCGTCAAAAACGCGGCAGTGATAACGAGGATTTTGAAGAGGTTGGCTTGCATATTGGGCGATACGATATTGTTATCTTTGATAGGATAACGAAGAAAGTGTAGGCATTGAGGGAGAAGGCTGCTCTACCTATATTGATCAATTCGTGATCCCGTTCGGACCTTGCCATCTGGGACCTTATCGTCGGCATTCTTCCACAATACACGGCAATAATCCGGCCTCAATTGGGGCTATGAGCTGCTGAATCCGTATTAAAGAAACTACATGTTGGTCAGAGTGGCTGCGTCTCGTACGGAACAGCGCAACGATCCCTGCGATGCATGGTTGTCTTCCAACAGTCACTTTGATGGGACGATTCCGAATCGTCTCTGGCGTTGTTGTTGGTCGTTCGATGTATATGCTTGAGGCACTTTTGAAACGCGGACCAACGGACCAACAGTGGAACTTTTGGGTTATATATCACCTTCCTAAAAGATTATTGCAGCGCGAGTGCAGTGTAATTGGCGCAGAATGAAAATCAGCAACATATAAGCGAGGACGATTCCAGAATGAACATGAGATTGGATGCGGGTCTTGAAACTTCCAGATAGTTCAGTTGGTTCGTACATCGGTGCGCCTTATCTACGCACAGCACCGCCCGCGCCTCCGGTGCCTACCTTCAATCCGATTGCTTCTACTATTACTACATGCTTCACCTACACCCCTGCAGCTGACGCATCACATACCCCGCATTTGAGAAACGTAATTCTTCCTGGAAATCTTCAAGCCGCGCCGTTATTACTTGCATCAACTCGCTGGCAATATGGCGGACAAACTACCAGCAAGTGCTCCTCGAACTCTCTTATTTATTAGCATGCTAACCATTCAATTAACAAACTCCAGGACCCGATCATGTCCCAAGCCATCGTAGACCGACAACCTGTGGGTGATAATATGTCTCTGTGCGACATACTAAGATCGATGAAGAAGGATCCAGACGGACATGGCATAAGTGGATTGGGCTACGATGGTGTGCTTCGTACTTTTGACAACGAACGGAATGTTCTTGATGCAGTTGGCCTCAACCCAACTCAGATCAGAGAATATTACGAAGGTCTGCCGATGCACGAGAGATTCCTCACCGCCGACGGCCGTAATATATCCCGTAGGGATATGTTCCACCCCGATGCGGAGAATATTCCAAAGAAGTTTACAGAGGAGGACAAAGCCAAAGCTCGGGCATATAACGAGGAGTTGGAAAGGCGCGGAGTCACATGCTGTGTTCCGGGCAAGTCAGCAGACGCCGGTGAACCGAATCCTAGATAGTTCGTTCTGCTTTTCATTGTTGCGAAATGTTCATTGGTCTATCCCTTGTCGCGCTCTTTCCTGTGCGTTTGTCTTGTGATACTGTGCACCATGCATGATTCTTTTGGTTTTCGAAGCCATTTACAATAACGTCATGGCAATAAAGCCACCCCTTGCTGAAGTTTGTGTCAAGCCTCTTCCGCCGTGTTGCGGGTTTCACGGTCCTCAAGTTGCATTGCAACATTTGACAGACAACAACTCTTCATTGAGCCGAACGAAACACGCTTTTTGCGTGAGAGCAAGAGACAGCATAATGTGATCAAACGAATCCCGCGGCGAACAAACGTATCCTTTTCGCCTTCGCCGCGGGATCCGTCGTCTTGGTGGATTCACTTTTGCCCTGACTCGATGCGTTCTAGAGCAACGTTACTAGAGTATCTCGAAAAACATCTTCAATGGGAATGTTTGGAGACTGGCCTTTTAGCAGGTTTCCGCACAATAAAACACTAATGTACTTGGAAGTCAAGGACGAAGATCAATATCTCAACTGCAGGGCAATCCTTGGAACAGAAATGAATAGACTAGGAAAACTTTTATACTCTACAATTGCAAATGCTATTAAGTGAAATCTATATGCCCCTCCTGAAATATCCTTGCGCCGATCCAAAATGCAATTTTGTTTATGCAATAACTGATACATATTATTCCACCTTGTCTCCTTGTGGAATTCTTTCGCTCGTGAATTGCTCCGCCGGCCAACCTTGCATAGTCCAACCCTCCTCCACCACATCACCTCCCATGATAAGAGTGTGCTCCAGCAGACAGCTATCATTTCTCATCTGAGCTCCACTCAGCAATCTACTTCCAGTACGAAGTACACATCTGTCGCCAATCTCAACTCTATTCAAGTCAAACTTGCCGCGCGTGTTGATATGTGCAACAACACTAGCATCATCGATAACGACTCGGTCTCCCAGAGTGATCAGATCAGGCTCTGTGAACATAAGACTCGGGCTGCCGTTTGCAAAGAGTGCACAGTCCTTACCGACCTTGGCACCCATGAGCTTGAAGTAAAGCACCATCCACTGGGTTCCAGTGAGCATGTTAAGAATACCATTGCCATTGTAACAACCTCTTCGAAGACGCTCAATAGTCAGGAAGATCTGCCATCGCTGACAGTAAGGAGACTTGTCCCAATCGTAATTTCCAGGCATGCGACGACCCATCAGCAACCACTTGGATGCTATGATGACGGCCAGAGCGAGTACGGATTGGATCGTGGTGAGAACAGCAATACCAGCGAGCATGGTACAGAAGATTGCAACCAGGTCATACGACACCTTGGGCTCTCCTGGGAAAGAATGCCGAAACATGACACCCACAATCTGGATTGATGAAACACTGGGAATGTCCCAGTAGACAGCGGTCAAGACAGCAACGAATGTGGAATAGCAGAAAACCGCGAAAGGACCCAGGACACGGTAAGGAGCCAGTTTCAAGTAGAAAGCTCGGCCAAATGGAGAAACGTGTTGCGTCCAATCACCGTTGCTCTCGGTTTCACTTCCAGAAGCCATAGTGGGTTGTGTGTCAGGTCGGTCCTTTTTGTCATCCTTTTCGTCGTTCTGTCTCCTGTCCAACTTCGTAAGGGTGGCATCCGAGCGCATGTTCCGGATGTGAGATCGGGAAGTCCTCTTGCCTAAGTCACTTCCAGTAGACAAACAGACTGCATCTCCTGCCTTGGAGCCAACGTAGGTACCATCTGAGATATAATTCCCATTCCGCTTTGTCACTGCACCAGATCCCATGGTTGTTCGCTCTCCAACTGTGACACCAGGGAGAAGACAAACACGATCGGCAATCATGGCACGGTCCTGGATGGTAACCTTCTCGGATCCAAGGCCGTCAGAGGTTACCAGGTGAGAGCGAGAACCAAACACAACATCGTTGCCAACATCTATGAGATGATAGTCGCCAATACTAGGACCAGTTCCAGGCCAGTACACACGCTGACCAACCTTGGCACCCAGCATCCTCAATGCGATAGACGTGGCTTCGTAGTGCTGTCCAAACATGGAAGTCATTTTAAGGAGCTTGTCCTCAGGATACAGGGCTTTGATCAGACTGGCCCTCCAAGTAGCCACCGTTGTCGTATGCTCCCTAGGGTGAGCATGAAGTCTTCCAAAGAGACAGTCCATGGTCTTCTTGACCACGATGACGAACGCAAAGAGAAAGAAGGGTCCGAAAAGACATCGGAATGCGAGTGCAAGATAATGATAGGCAACCCGATCAGGTTTACAGAACCATTGAACACCGCTCCTCAGTGGAGGCCCATTCTTGGCAGCTCCAGTCATGACCATAGGAATAAGACCGCTCATCCATGGAAGGCCAGATAGGAACAAGGCGATGAGCTGGAGGGGCATGGTGAATAGACAATTCAGAAGCCAGTGAGGCTTAGGCTTCTCACTTGGCTGTTGATCGCGGTATTCCTCACTAGCATCTTGCATCTCCCAGCTTGAAGAGTTGAAGCCCAAACAAGTATCGGCCGGCATATTGGTTCCAGGCGCAATGATGGTGGACATGCCAACGGAACAGTTGTTACCAATCGTGATGCGGCCAAGGTACATGGATGTGTTTCCCTCAGCAGCGAACGGTCGGCAGATGGACTTGGTAAGATCGCAATTGTCCCCAATGTCGAGAAGATCCCACTCTCCCAGCAAAGTGCCATCTACCTTGACATTTTTGCCAATCTTGGCTCCCATGAGTCGACAGTAGACACGTTGCGTCGCCTCATTGGCAGCGAAGCAACCATCGCCGCAGATAGCAACAATCTTCTGTACCATCCACCATCGTGTGTGGTACAGACCCCACATAGGATAGAGTCCTTCACGATAGCGACCGATGATCAGCCATTTGGCCAGGATTCCCACGAATGGAGCGGTACACTCGATGACAATACGAGAGATGAGAATGGAAATAGTCAGGTTCAGGAAACGACCTGGCACCGAGTGGTTGGTAGGTAACTTCTGGCTATAGGCGAGTGACACAAAGAAGATGGTCCACTGGAAGGCGCGTCTGAGCGGATAGATAACCACAAGAGGGACGAGCTGTAGCAACATGAGGAATGGGTTTGTCGAACTGCAAGTCTTGGTACAACCCGATACCGTACCCGGCTGATCAGACTCATCAGTCTTGCTTTCGAGCATCTTGTCGATGTGGTCAGCGATGGAAATAACCGTTCCACCGTTGAAGACGGCAGTGATAGGAAGGCTGATGCTGAACTGAACACGCAAGGTTGATAGTAGACGTCCAGCTCGCAAAGAATCTCCACCAAGGCTGAAGAAATCGGACTCGAGGGGAATGTCTCCCACTGGAATTGATAGGACCTCTGCGAATGCCTTGATGACAAGTCCTTCCGTACTAGCGGATAGTTTGTTCATCGAGGCCATTGTGAGCTTCTCGAGCTCTGCTTTCAGCATTTCGACGTCGACATTGCCTGATACATCCCTCTGGAATGGACTGGGCATAGGATGAATGTCGTTGGGAATCATGTAATTGTCAACACTTGACCCCAGCTTCTTTCGGATGTTGCTGACCAACTCGGCCTCCACAGGCGAACCAGTCTGCTGGGGCGACAAGACGGCTTGAGGCGAACCATCGTGGGAACTCGGAAGGCAAAAGACGTCAACCTGATCAGGCACGAGATTCCGGATGTGGGTTGAGAGCCTCTGATAGTCAACTAAGCAGGGCGAGCACTCGATAGGCGTGGAAAGAGGCGTATCGGCTGGAGGACATACCGCGTCCCAATGCCTCGCCATAAAAGGAGTATCATCCGTGACAGATGAAAGACCAAGGCGTTCGCCGAGCTTGATTCGCAAAACTTTGTTGTTATTCTTGGGAAGATCGTTCATATATGTGATCAAGACGGGCCATTTGGCTTGCTGAAGAGACGTCTTCAATGTACTATGAAGTGTCCTCAGATCCACACGTGGAGCGCTGGGAGGTGTCACGAGAACAATGGCAACAACCTCTTGAAGGACATCATGCGATGCCGAAAAGGCCAAAGCCTGCGAGATTCTTCCGTAGATTGGTGAATCGCTGGACCGAGAAGCTGACATGATGGCATTCTCAACTTCAAATGGGGAGATCAACTCTCCTCCTCGGTTGATGACTTCTTTGCTCCGGCCGGTGATGTAGAGGTACCCGTCGTCGTCCATGTAGCCGAGGTCACCAGTATCGAACCAACCGCTTTCGTTGAAGGGAGACTTGTCATATGAACCGTCTGATTTAAGGTATCCTGGGAAAACAGGTTCACCACGGACACAAATTCGACCAACTGTGCCGCTGGGAACATTCTCCTCTGACCAATCCAAGATGGTTATCTCAGGGCCGGTGCTGATGCCCGAGGTACCCTCCCGATCGAGGCGGTAGTCTAGTGGAGGCGTCGAAATAGGCATGCATCTAGAAATTTTAGCACATAGTAATGCACAATTGTGTTTAAGACTCACTCTGTCATTCCATAACTGGGCAAGACAACACAGTTGAACGTATCTCGAAGCTGATACGCCAGAGATGGCAATAGACCACCAGCAGCGTTACAAACCAGACGCATCCGGCTTTTTTGCAATACTTCAGGACGTGCAGCTGCTTCTCCCATAATTATAGAGTGCATGGAGGGCGAGGCATAGTACCATGTAGGTTGAATGAACTCTGTCACATCCCAGAAGAGATTGGTGTCGAAAGAAGGGCAGCAGACTGTCGACCCTCCGGAGAAGATTGGGGCAAAAATGTTTCTCACTAATCCGCCACTACTTCTTGTTAGCTGATGTAATGCCTGATGACTCTTAGTGAACTTACACGTGATAAAGAGGCATCATGTTTAAACAGATGTCATTCGAAGTGAGACCCCATGACTCAATCACAAAGGCAACGCCAGCGATGATAGAGTGGACTGTCAATGGTACCACCTTCTTGGTACCGGAAGTTCCGCTTGTGAAAAGAATTAAGCCAATGTCATCGGCTTTGTTAGGAACTCTTTCCCTTGACATAGCGGGAAGTTCTCCTCCATCAAGTGTTCTAAGCGAGATACCTTCTTCAGGAGTCCAATCCATGATGAAGACTTGGATCTTATTCTCCACCACCCAAGAAGCATTCAACTGTAATTTGGTATGCTCATCTTCCGTTGTGAGAATAAAGTTCGCGCGTGCTTGTAAGATATCTGCTCGGAATTGTTCTGGGCCAGCAGCTGGGTTGATAGGAGAAGCCGTGTAGAAAGTCGTAACAGCGATGCATGTTGCTGCTAGTAGGGGACCATTAGGTAGTGCAATTGAGACTATCGGCTTTTGGTTGGTTGATTCAACCGGCAGTTGGAAATTGTTGACGAACTTGTTTAGTTCCTGGTGGTTGATGACATCGCCGCCTGTGGGGTTGCGTAGGGCTGGTTTGTCCTCGTGACCAATGAATTGCGCAAAAGAAGTATACGACTTTTTGACGAGCTCTGAGGTTTGCCTGACCAATTGTGAAGATTCATGGTTGCCGTTGGTCTTGACCTCTTCTGGAAGGTTTGTGTAGATTCGAGTATAACTTTTGATAAGTTGGAATACTGGCCATTGACCAGGAATCTCTTCCAAAAGAAGACACAATATACGCAACGATGAGATAGCGCTTCCCTCTAAAGTCAGGAGTGAAGCTAACAGATCAGCTTTGTCCGAGCTCAATGTTCGGAGGGTCTGAAGTTGTTGGCTCTGTCTGACTTCGGTTGACGAGAGGTCATGCAGCTGCAGCAACACGGCCGGTACAGAAACCGGATCCATATTTTGAACAAGCGGCGATGATGATAGTCAGCTTCAAAGATGCGTTTGGAAAAAGATTGTCGAATGTGATTATCTTCTTCATCACACCGCGGTTCTAAGACATCTATATACCAGCTCAGGTCTCTTCCAATTTCGTCTCGCCGATTATCAGAGACGGCACATGCAGTTCAATCTCTCCTACAAGGCTGATCATCTACCTAGCTTGCAGCCTGAATGATCTCAACGGTCCACTGTATCCCACCTTCCATACTGGCCCCGATTTACGACAAGGGATTCTCCTGTAGATCCGATTCGATCGAATGCTGTATTTCTCCTTCAACCTCAAAGAGGACAGGGAACTTTAGTTCAATGTGACATTTGCACGAGCAATTATAGGCGCCCGCACTGCCTTGGCTCGGGCCGCTGGCATCTTCCGCGAATAGTTGGTCATATCTGGGGTATGAGGCCTGCTGTGGTTACTACAAAAGGGCGGAGTTCATGAATGATATGCCCCTTCCTGGATAACAGTGCGTGCTGCGGTTCGTGCACTCCGTGAGAGCAAGTTTACGACAACGAATAGTTTCAGAGTCTCTCGACGGGATAGATGTTCAATCATGGCGAGGTTGCGAATATTATATCCACCTGAGTGACCTTGGTGATCGCTAAGAGGCCGATCCGTATACCACCCATGCTTATCACTTACTCAATTTGACGAACAATGTGACATAGGCGCTCAGCCTCCGGCAATTAGACACAGAGCCGCATATACAGGGTTTTAGACCCCGGCTTAACGGTGTTCCCGTCCAACAACACGTAAGCTGACAATCCTCTCTACTAACTACATTATTCTTCAATAGTAAAAGTTTCAAAAGGCCCCTGAATTGCCAAGATATGCGGGACGGCTCGGTAGTTGCATACGAAGTAGGCTTAGCTAGCTAGCACATGCCAGTTTAGCAAATCTTTCGGGCTGTTCAAGCACATGCGTATTCCGCTTTAAGACATTCTGACGTCAAACCAGAATATGAGGAATTTTTCCACCTGAGGCGTGCAGAACCGCACAGACTGAGGTGCTTATAGTGACCGGCAGTTGAAGAGACTACTGTTACACTAAGTGGACTGAGTGGAACAGCGCTTGCTCTTCAGCTTTGACATGATACGTAATCAAGCACAGTATCAAGCTTGTCTCTGGAGCCATCAAACAGGCCAAAACGCTGTTTCGGTGAGTTTCCGATTAACGGCAGCAATAAGAATTCGGGTTTGTATATAAATACTCCATGGAAGGTATCTCCGAATTATTGCTATGCTTCCAAAGTGGGCCCTCGACGTGAGATCTACTATTGGATATGCCGTATTTCCAGCCCCAGATTAGGGGCTACCTTGCTACTGGACCCCCTACCCTATTGTCCAAGTTACAGCTGACGAATTACTCATTCATCATCAGAACAGGCAGTCCGGGAGAATGATGATTGAATCACGGGCAATTAAATATGCCTAAAGAAAAGCATATTAGCAATATCGACGGCTGTAATCCTCAGCTACTTTAACCAATGGTTGGCGTGCAGACTCATCAATTTGGCCGAAATAGCTAAATGGTACATTGCTGACATTGAAGAAGGCCAGCAAATGTCCAAACAAACGGAGAAAACATGTCCACTGGACTGAAGGACTTGATGGCCTTGTAGCAGCACTGACCAGTTGTGTTCAGTCCATCAAAGGGATTGTCGATTCACCGTAGAAAATTAGGCTCTGCAGCGGTGAGCACCATGGTATGACCCATTCCAGGATATGACTGAAACTGAATCTCATTCCCTGATCTGCAGCCAAGTTTATACTAAATTCCGGTCACTCCTGGCGGGACTGAGACATCATCTCTCCATTGAATGACAAGCACAAGCTGTAGACTTCTGTGATGCCCCCTGGTGGTGTAATTCTGGATGGCATTAACTAAACGAAGAAAGTTAGGATTAGCGAAATTGACCACTTCTTCGACAGCGAGATCGATGGTTAGAGATAGGAAAGACACGAAACAAGCTTGTGATAGTGTTGCTAGCTCAAGCCGTTTCTGAAAAGGGGGTTGCAATCATGGTTGCTGATCTCCAGGAAAGATAGATCGAGTACCGATGATTACTAAGTCACACTCTCCAACAACTGAAGCCGAGGCTATCCCAGATCAGCTTGCCTGGAGAGCGAGTTGGGCCCTATCAACAAGACGGGTACCCGGTAGTATGGCGATTGTCCCGAGATATTTACCGACTGAGTTCTATTGACGCAGTAGATCACTCTCAGCAAGCGCCCAAGCGGCACCTCCACCCTGTGAATGACCAAAACTCATCCGTCCATGAGTCGAGGAAGGCCCGAATTCCTTCATGTCAGCCACGATGGAATAATAGACGTCATTCGCGTGTGCCGGTGATGCAAGATACTGGTGTCCCGTGTAGTTGTTTCCCAGGCCAGTATAGCCAAGTCTAACCAAAGTGGACCAGCTGTTGTAGTCATACAAGTCGGGCACTGCTGATGGTGCGCATCCTTTAAACACTCATGAAGTTCCGTGCGCATAAGCAATGAGGAGATACCTGTGATCCTTCCTCTTCCTAGCATAGGGAAAAGCGATGAATCCCGTTGCCGGAACATTGTTTCCGATAAGACCTTGAGAAACATATTGGATCTTGTAGACCACTGTCCCTTCAGTTGCATTGACCAATAGAATGTCGTTAATGGACTTGATATTGAGAGGGTCCCCAGGCTTTGAAGAAGAGAAGTTGGAGGCGGTGGCGTAGAACTCCGTGTCATAGATGGCTCCGTATAGGTTGAGATCAATTTACAGTACTGTCTTGAATCTCTTGTAGCAGTCGCCAGTGCAACCGTATTCACCAGCGACCTCTGCCGATATCTCGAGGTTCGCAGCAAGAGAGCCCTGGGATGCCATGAAGTTCATTGGCAAGACCAAGAGGAGGAGCGTGATTAGTCCTAGTGACATTTCCCTTTTTAAAATCCCTAGCAGGTTTGAAGAGTTAGATAAGAAGAAAAGATTTTGATATAAATCAGAGTTTGTAGAGATGGTGGAATGGTGGAATGGTGGATAGTTTGAGCCGCAAAGACGCAGGATCATTGCACTAAACCGACTTTGATGTACAAAATACGAGGAATAGGCATCGCAAATCCATGTAGTTTCGCTCCAATAGCTTTTATCAAGTGACAGATCAAGTAGCTACGACACCTTTAGTGACCCCGGCCCCCAATAATCAGCTCTCTGGCTTGTCAATTGAGATATCTCGTCCGACAGCCGAACCGGTCCCCAAGGCAGAGTCTTCCATGTTGCCACGCCAGCCTCCAGTAGATCACTCATTCCACCAAACAACTTTGTCAACTCTTCGCTATCAAAAACGCCCTCTCTGCGACCCATGAATCGAAGTGGGCGAATCGCTCGATCCCGGACCTCGTCATGCCGACACGCCGTGCAGATATACCCTGCAGATAAAACCAAATCTCCATTCGTTCTGAAAATCGGGTTTAAATCGTTTGCTTCGAGACGAAACATTTCTTCGACGCAGTCAAGAACACTGTTACTGTAATCTCCCCGAAATCCTTATTTGTAACAGCTCAGAAATGCTAAGGTATTATAATTATAATTA
>JABCJZ010000518.1:0-12872 GCA_013184445.1 Fusarium sp. NRRL 53497 | reverse complement strand
TTGTGCCGCTCAAAGAGATAATGGTGGGGAAGAGAACCACTTCGCTGATGTAGCTTGGCCGGCACTAAGGTAGACGGATGCCAATTGTTCGTAGATCGTGTTTATGCACAAAAGGTGCAAAGAATAGAATAAATTAATGCTCTCGGTGTAAGAAGCAACGCGCGAGTAATGAATTTTTGCCCTTAAAGAAGATTTGCCATTGGCACTTAACTCGTGGCTGCGACGAGGAAAGCCAGTTTGGGTTATGGACCAAGCTTGAGATCGTCTGCCAAATATGAGGCAGTTCGGATAACTCGGTGATTGTTACCTAGCGAATCAGTATTGGTTCTTGATGCACAATAATGTCTTATTATCCACTCTTTTCTCCTATCTATGGTGTATCCAGTATCTTGACAAATCCTTATCACACAATAGACGCGAAATTATCCCCTTGAAACAATACAAGCGACATCCTTCTCCTATTCTTTCCTACTATTGCCTAAACGATATCAGTCCACATAATAGGCTAATCAATGTACATTTCGAAATGACCTGTTGACTTTATCACTTTTCAAGCTCTTTTCCAAACAAGGTTCTCTAAAGCGTCATGTTGACAAGTTATCGATTCGTATGGTGTACAAGCCACTCGTTCAATCTCTTACCATCCTTCATGAGGCTGCGAATTAGCTAAAGGTTTGTAGTCATATGTAGTAGGTTTCCGCCTGTATGTGATTTACAAACATCGCGTTTTACACGGTATGAAATGGTACAGGGCCGAGCAAAGACAAGGATAATAAGAATAGTATTCTGCTCAGAGAGATTTGAAGAGGAAATTGCCTCTATTTGGTATCCCGCTTAGACTTCCAGGTTTTTGCCACACTCGTCATGGTTTCAAATGTGATTTCCCCTCCATCAGCATCTCTCGCCGTCGTCTTGATTTTCGTGATGAATCTATCAAGCATCCCAATGACATGGCTCCTTCCTGTGCATTCTGGGTGCAGGATAAGTGGGAAGACAGTTCCAAAGCCGGCTCCAGGACCTTCATCGACAAAACTTTCATTTTCCCATAACCATTCAAACCGATCCCACCACATCTTTTCTACAACCTCGCTACTCACATAACCATGTGTATTCGAAGAGTGGGGAAAGTAGCACATAGGGGTAGCATCTTCAGTATACCAACTACCAGGAATCTCTACTAGAGAGTCATTTCCAGCCTCAGATCCTTGTTCAGTCTGCTCCGTGAAAGCCATTGGCTTCATCCAAGTCTCGGCAGGTTGAGTGTAGTCTGGAATGGCCGGACGGCCTAGAACCAGAGATTTAGGCAGGATGTAGGGAAGACTGTCATGTGAGTTGAGACTGGCGTCATAGAGAAATCCCAACTCCTCAAGCAATTTGACCGTGGACTCCCGGATATGGTATAATGGGGCTCGATAGCCAAGAGGTTGTCTACCATGGCACAAAGACTGCGCCAGTTCAATGCACTTTGTCATTACGTCTCGTTCCTGCTGTTCAGACATAGAGTACGCGCTCTCGTGGCTATACCCATGAAGCCCAATCTCTGCGCCGCTGGAGATGATGTTCCTGGTTTGTCTAGGATAGCTTTCCATAGAATGACCAGGAATAAACCAGGTGACATCCTTGGAGATATCATGCTTGATGAACACCTTCAGCAACCTATCAACACCAACAACTCCGCCAAAGTCGGCAGCTGAATAGTCGGCAAGGTTATTCTCAGGTACATGGCCTGTTCCGACTAGCCCTGAGATAGCATCGAAGTCGACGGAGAGGCACACTCTCAGCCTTCGTCTCTTTTCGTGACGGGGCATAGCGGCAGGTAGTATGATCTGGTGTGATGGAGAATTGGCTGAGGTGTTGACTTGATCTTGATCACGAGCTTCCCTCCACAACAGACGCCCTTCCTGACCTCCATCGACCGAAATGCACTGGCCCGTTATATGGCCAGCAGCCCGATGCGACGCCAAGAAAGCCATGCAGCGAGCCGCATCAGCTGGCTCTGCTATCTTGCGGAGAGCCACTGTGGCCTCAGCTTCTGCCCATCTTTCTTTTGGATCATCCAACCTGTCTCCAACCAGTGCCGTATTGATCCATCCAGGAGCAACGGCGTTGATACGAGCTTTTGAATTGAGCTTCACAATCTCGTTTTTGACCGTCTTGACCAGTCCGTATTGGAGACCTGCTTTGCCGGATGCATATTCAGCGTGACCAGCTTGACCAAAGACGCCTGTTTCGGAGCCAGTCACGACGATAGAGACATTTTCCAGGTCTCGTTTCAGGTCGCTTTATGCTCTTCTAACTGATCGGAGGAAGTGTTTGATAGTCAAGAATGTCCCTCTAACATTGACAGAGTAAACAGCATCCCACATGGATATATCAATATCCCAAATATGTGGATGACTGCCTTCATCAGTGATGCCGGCATTTGCAATAAGAATCTGAACAGGGCCAAAATGTGCGCTGGCAGCTTTGAATGCTTGTTCAATGGACGTCTCATCTCTTACGTCCCCTAATATATGGTTAAGTCTGGCCTTCTGCTCCTCTGGGATGGACACAGCATCAGCATCTGAGGGTCTGATATCGAAGGATGTCACTTTGCACCCGTTGCCTAGTTGCTCACGGGTCAACACGAGTCACTTTAATAAGTGTATCTTAGGCTTAAGTTGAGCACTTACCAAGAAACTCCCTGACAGCGACCCCGCCAACACCTCCAGAGGCGCCCGTTACAAAGGCGTGGCAGCCCTCAAGTCCGAGGAAAGATGAAGGGAGACCTTGGGATGACATTTTGGGAATTTCAAGGTTCAGATATAATGAAAATTAGATATGGCAATATTGGGCAAGTGCCTTGCTTTAACTCCCTTGTTAACTACATCCTGAGTTGACACCCAAACTGGAAGTTTTTGACACATCCCGCCAGGAGAGGAAAGCCTTACCGGATCAAGGAATATATTCCACAAACGCCTCCTTGTATTGGCACCGTTTGCGCCCTCTCTTATTTTTTAATTCCCACCCCCGACTAGCAATGTAATCAAGCGGGGGTGTGAACCGGGCGATTGTTATCTTTCGGACCCCATTTTCGCTACCCCTATCCAGTTAGATCGTAGTGGCAGATCTCAGTTTTAATGGCGAATAAACAAGACATCTAGAACTCCCTTTTTGTTGTCATATATCTGGTCGTTTTACCCTCCTGATATTACTCAAAAAAATTTGATTTGGTCTTTATAAGACCCTACTGTGCCAGAATATTACATCAAGCCTTATTTGCGCCATGGAAAACCAGGCAGCCCTTGTTCGAAAGTGCCAGGAAAATGATCCCGTTCATGGCAATGACGATGGATGCTCTGTCAGGGTTGAGAGTTTCCAGGAGGTACCCGTCAAGTTTGGGCTCCTCTCCATAACTGGCCTGGGGCTTATCATTGGAGTCGTTTGGCCTGCCTCAGGTGGTTCAATCCAAGTCGCAGTCTTCAATGGCGGGTCTCCAGGTATCGTCGAAGCTTCTACGCTTTGTATAAATTGCCACTAACACGTCACAGGGGTTCTGTACGAATTTATTGTGGTGTCGGTCTTCTACCTGTTCGTAGCTGCGTCCCTCGCTGAGCTTGCCAGTGCCATGCCCACGAGTGCCGGCGTCTATTATTGGGCCTCTATCACCCCTGGTAAACGAGTCGGCCGGGTTATTGGCTTTTTTGCTGGCTGGTGGAACTACTTGGCTTGGATCTTCGGTGCCGCAAGCATGGCTGCTATATGGAGCAATAGCATTCTCCAAGTCTTTGCACTGAAACACCCAGACTATACTGTCCAACAAGCTCATGTCTTTGTCGTCTATGTCATCTCAACTTGGCTCGCATGCCTCTCAGTCTGCTTTGCTGGTCGTGCTATGCCGATTCTCAACCAGTTTGGCATCTACTGGCTACTCTCTGGTCTGGTTATCACCGTCGTGGTTCTTGCTGTTTTGCCCTCTCGACCCGATGGAAGCGGACATGCAAGCTCCTCTTTGGTTTGGCTTAATTGGCAGTCCAACCTCGGATATCCAGACACCATCGTGTTTCTTGCTGGTATGCTAAATGGAGCATATAGTGTTGGCTGTCCTGCAGCTGTCAGCCATATGGCTGAGGAGATACCGCGCCCTGAGCGAAACGTACCTATTGCCATGGGCTTGCAGACTTTGACTGGCTTCATCACAGGCTTCTGTTATCTCGTTTCCTTGATGTATTCCATCAATAATTGGGAGACTATTTTCACGAGCCAGTTCCCACTCGCCGAGATCTATCTCCAAGCGACTGGGTCGGCTGATGGTACTATCTGTCTTCTCATCCTTATGCAGATATGTATTGGACTGAGCATTATTGGCCTCTACATCACGAGTGGAAGAGCTCTGTGGGCATTGAGCCGGGACGGAGCTGTACCCTGGTCATCTGCCTTTTCAGTTTTTAATTACAAGTTCGACGCACCCATCAACGCAACATTGGCATCTGCAGTCATCGTCACTCTAGTGGGCTGCATCTATCTTGGAAGCCAAACGGCTTTCAACGCCTTTGTCGGCTCGTACGTGTTGATGTCGTCCTCTTCCTACATCGCCGCTATCCTGCCTCATTTTCTCACGGGACGTCGGAATAGTGAAGCAGGGCCGTTTTTTATGGGTAACAAACTGGGTCTTGTGGTTAATGCCGTTTCAAGCGTTTATATGGTGTTCGCTTTTATTATCTACTGCTTGCCATTTTCTCTACCCGTCGATGCACAGAGTATGAACTACTCATGTCTAGTTTGGGGTGGTTCGACCTTGCTTCTGGGTATATATTGGATGTTCAAGGCTCGCCGTGGCTATGTTGGTCCTGTCAGGCCTGCAACCCATGACGCTGCGATATCCCAGATAGCTTCAGGCTCAGGGGCATGTTGAGTAGGTTGCTTCAATACTTATCTATCTCTACTTTCTTATAACAGTTCTGTTTTAAAGGTAAAAGACCAGTTTATACTACGTTTATTACCTATAGATTACAAGTATAATACTAAATAATATAAAAGATTTTATAATTTAATAATAGTAAAAGTAAAAGTAAATATAAAGGCAGGCTCTACTTTATTACTAGCAAATGGACGAACTTTGAAAGCTATCGCTGAGGATCGCAAGCAAACCACGGAGAAAAATAGATAAGTTACTACAAGGCACAACTAGGGTCTATCAATATTGGTGACCTACTTAATCTGGCGGCCAGTGGTAATGAAGATAAGGCTCTAATCTGTCCTGTTCCACAACCCTTTGAACCACTTCAAAGATGCTCAAGGCCACCATCCCCACCACATCTGCCCTGACTTAGTTCTGAAAGGGTAGATCAGGATAAGAGTACGCGTGAATATGTGCCGCTCTCACCACTTCTCCCCGGGCCAGCTCGATGAGCACACAGCCCTATACGAGAAGTGGTATTCGGATGGAATTACTCTATCCCTTGTGGGGGACTGGCCCAATACCGAGCGAGCTAAGGCTGGAATGCATTCGGTCAGCACTTACACCAGTCAGGTCATGCAGGGATGTCACTGTCTAAAATTAGTGGCTTTCAGGGCTGCAAGCCAACAATGAGACGTTTTCATCTTCATCAACGCGCAAAGAGGGCAGCCAATACAAAACCGCGACTTTGCTTTGCTTTAAACATGTTATTTAATCAGTGTTTATGTTAACTGATGCCGCTGAAGAGACTGGTTCGACTTGAGCATAAGCTTTGTCATGTTACCATTTAACCGGCGTCATAGCATCATCCTCCTGTTCATCACGGAGGTGCAGTTAAAAAAAGCGTCTCCCTTTGCTCCGCCTAAGTCAGACTGCATTATTCCGGCTCAGCCCCCAAGACCAGCGAACCATTTTAGGTGCGACGCATGCCTCGCATGCCTGTAAGAAACTAGAGAGGGAGCTGTGAACAAGGGGTAGGGCTGTGAGGGCGATGGCGGCCAACTAGTTTTCAGCTCGACGCCACCCTTTCATTCAAAGTGCAGGTGTAATATCGGGTTTATTCTGCCACGATAGTTAGCGCAGAACCCCTACCTATGATCCTCATTGTGGCTTGACTATACTAGTTGCTCATTTGTCAATTGAAAGGCAAGTTCTGGTCTGTGTAGGTCTCGGCTCAGCCAGTTTCAATAGATTACGGAGCACATCCACAGCCTTGATTCTGGATTGCTACATAATAAGCCGTCTGCTCCAACGCATCTGCGGCGAGGCTCTGCGTTCTCCTTCATCCATCCATTTCTCATTTACAATGCGGGGCTTTCTCTATACCAAGGCTGCGAGCCTGGCTTTTCTGTCCCTCGCCAATGCGCAAACTCTGCCCGAAGACTTGGACAGGGCAATTGCCAACTACGATTCTCTCTCCGTTTTCCGTTCCATATTAGGCGCTGCTCCTCAAGTGCTGATTGAAACTCTGTCTGACAAAGACACAAACGTCACTGTTTTAATTCCGACAAACAATGCTATTCAGAGCTACATGAAGAATTCTGGCGTCTCGGACATAACCGAACTTAATCAGACAGACCTTCAAATCTTCTTTTCATACCATATTCTGTCGGCTTCCCTTGTATCCACGGATTTCGATAACTCACGAGGATTGTCAATTCCCACTTTACTCGAGAGCTCAGAATTCAACAACAGAAGTGCAGGACCTCAGATCCAGAGTCAATTCGGAAAAGATGCTGGTGGCCAGGTCGTATTCGCTTCAAAAGTGAAGCGAAGTGGCAAGCGAGCTGATGGAGATATGGGTGGACCAACCGTCAATCTTCGAGCAGGCTCTGAACAAAATGTCCAAATGACTGCTGTCGACGGATCTTGGGGTGCGAAGAACGCCAGCACATTTCAGGTCGTGGACAAGTCAGTATACAATAGCATCAGTTTTACGGGTAACAACTAACCATGCATTCGCTCTCCAGAGTTCTCTCTCCGCCTACGTCCTGCTCTAACACCGTTCAAAACTCCAATGATAAGAGGCTGACTGGCTTGGACGGAGCCCTGATCAAAGCTGGCTTGTGGCCTGCTCTCGACGCCTCGAGGAATGTCACATGTCTTGCGCCCTCCACTCAAGCTTTCAAAGATGCTGGAAGTCCTGATGTCAAGCTATCAAAGCAGGAGCTGACAGGGGCGTTGCTGTAAGTTTTGTTTGGTTCAACTTGAAGAATATGCTGACTTTTTACAGAGCCCATACCCTGGACGAAGTCACCTACTCTAACTACCTCCGTGACGGCCAAGTCATTGGTACATTGAACAAAACCGAAGTGCGTGTTAGTATCAGGGGTGATGATATCTTCTTCAACAACGCCAAGATCATCGAAGCTAATGTCCTGACTAACAACGGCCTCATCCACATGTAAGCTATCCATATTATCAGCCAAAACATAGTACATCATACTGACAAAACAAGTCTTGATTCCGTCATTCAAGCTGGAGGCAAACCCAGTGGTGCCAGTACTGGATCAGCGACTAGTGAGACTGCGAGCGCGACTTCAACTGAATCAGAGCCAACCTCATCGTCTACAACTGTCTCGGGTAATTCTGGAAGTAGTCTTTCCGTTGGGTTCTGGACCTTCGGTGCCTTGATTGCCGTTCAGGTACTGGTTTATTGAGGTTCCGGTTGATATGACCCAACTATGGACCTTTGGGAATAACGGCGTTGCATTTTCTGATTCTACGACAAGATTGCTACTGTAGTTTACAATTTTAATCAATATCACATTCCGCATTTTTATGTTGAGGATTTGTTAAGATGATAAATTCCAGTCTGACTAATTCAGTATGATCTTGTCTGATCTGACATTACACGCTAAGCAATGTTGTAGCCATCGCGAGAAAGCATTCAGTACGAATAACCTTCAATTAACTAGAATATATATGAATAGACATTGCATCAACTATATTTCATGTCAATTGATTCTGACTTTTATTTTTTGATCTCTCAATGAAATAGATGAGGCGACAGACATACCCTTAAGCTCTTCTTCTCAACCCACATAGCTGACAGAAAGATCAAGCTCATTCCTCACATGAGTTCAAATACTGTTTCAATCAATTACTGTGAAATAGGGAGGTAAATGATTTCTCGACTTGATACCAAGATACACCACACAACTATGTATCCAAGATCATGTTTCGAGGTACGGAGTATCGGCACTGACCCAGCTATTTTTACACTGACCTATCAGGGCTGTGCGACAAGCAGCTAAGCTGAAATTTTCAATGAGGTGCTGAACCAGCCTCACTGCTCTGATTGGCTGTGTCGGAAATTATCTGCCGCTCAATGCTTGCCAAGTAAATGCACAGCCTCACGTGAATCAGGCTTGCTGACGCGCGAGGCCTCGCAAAAGTCTGCTTATCTAGTCCGTTCCCTCCAAACCCGCTGACACTGACCTACTACCCTAACCAATTTTACTGTCGTTCAAGCTTCACTAATAATTTCAGACGTGATGGGTGGCTCAGATGAAGAGAAGGAGAAGGAGAAGGAGCGCAAGAGGGATATTGTTGGAGACTTCCTGTATGCGTCATTTTATGCCCTGTCAACGTCTTTTCACCCAACCCACTACTACGCATCCTTCCCGCTAGTCCCTGATTCATCCACTGACGCTCTTCGTGTAGAAAGAAGAACTTGACTAAAGGCGAAATAGCATTGAAGCATGCAGCGGGTCTTGGAGGGCAGCCCAATGTAGTCCCTGTAACGGACCCTGTTGTTGATGGACCAGTTCGACCAGTTGAGGTTGGTTGGCATCCAGTCGGCGGCTTCGCTGGCAAGTGGTTCGCAGAGGAGACTGGCTTGGGAAAGATGATCACCGAGAGAATCAACAAGTATCCCGATCCGACACAACATTGGGCAGTTCTCGTTGGCGATTACGCACATCAGTTATGGATGGTGAGTTTGGCCACGAGCTACTTGAAGCAGGCAATAACTTATAATACTACAAGGATGAGAACTTTGATGTCATCTACACAAATGCCAAGATTGTCCGAGAAGAGTGGCGAACATTCTCAGTTGGAGAGACACGCTTCAACGATGATGCATTAAGACGAGCTGGTAAGTGTGACTCTGCCAACCGCCAGTTGATATTTATGCTAAGCCTATGATTTAGGCGAGTCTGTTATCCAAAGTATCAGGGAGAGGCAGCCTGCCTACAACCTCATCACCAACAACTGCCAGACATACGTACTGCAACTCCTCGATGCCATCAAGGTCGGTGTGAATAAAGAGTTCGGCACCACCTTGGCTGTCTACGAGAGGGTATTTGGCCCGGGCAAGATCAAAGACCTATTTGAGGGCGAAGTGAGGCTAGAGGAACAACAGCAGATAGAGCCAGGAGCAGAGCCTGCACAACAGATACATCCAGGCAGATCGGACACAGTGAATTTTGCACAGGATGTGATGAACCAGAACACCAATCAACTGGACACGGAAAGGGAGATGGAGAGGCACGAGGATGAGAAGCAGGAAGAAGAGAAGAAGAAGAAAGGTTTCTTTTCGCGGTTTAAACGAAGTTAATGGGGTGGTTTGCAGAGAAGTATATAGAGGCCATTGAATACATCCGACACCATGAGAATACAACATAGGAATTGGCCACAGAAACATCATGCAAATGAAGAAGATGATGGTGGCAATGATAGCCTTTTGAGTTCCTCTTTTGAGGAGTGCGTCCGTCTCGGGGGCGATCCTCTCTACTTGGGCCTGCCCCTCGACTTGGCGTGCAGTCATACCTCGAACATCCATATCATTATACGTGTGAATATCCGTTTGCAACAGAGACCAGTCGAATTGGTTAGCACCAAACACAAAGGTGAGCACGACGGAGAAGATAATTCCTGATAGAACAGATACAACGTTATAACCAACAGAGGAATAACCTGGCTTGTTGACGACATTGTGATCTCGCCATGGAAGGCATGCGCAGAACCCAGCCACCAAGTAATGGAAGTAATGGAGCCTAGGATCGGGGCGTACATGACGGCCACTTGACTTTGGTTTTTATAGAGAAGGGTCGCGCAGAAAGGACAGACGGCGCAGTCACAGAAGATACCAATGCAGGCTACGATGTAGTTCACGCCAATAGCAGTTCTCGAGATGCCAGTGGCAATGACAACCATGAACAACTCCAAATGGCAACAGAAAGATGGGACATGTGGATGAGCTGCTTTCCAGCTGCGTTCTTGTTAAAGTAGCCCTTGTAAACATCGTAAATGTGAACAGAAGCAATCGAGACGGTATCGGCGCTGAATCCAGAAGTGCAAGCCACGAAGACCATGACAAGAACAAGCCCTAAACCAGTCTTGCCCATCATTGCACCAGCTGCAATGGGAAGTGTAAGGCCTTGCGCAACTTTAGTCGGGGTGATGGCTCGCGGGAGAAGTTCTGTGAACTCCATGGCTCGGGCTGAGAGACCAAATGTTGTAGCCGGGCAGAAGGGAATACTGAACCAGGCGACGCCTCCAATGATGTAACCCGGCAGGGTCGCAGTAGGATCAGCAGTGATAGACTTTCGAAAGAGCTGAACGTCTATAGTGCAACCAAAGATGGCGCACCAGAGTATAATACCGAGTACGATGGCGTCATTGGATCTCATGGTCAGGTGCTCTCCTTCAGCATTACCGGGGACCGGAGCACGCGCCGCAGTCTCCTTCAGAAGCTCCCAAACTTTGTCGGAGCTTTTGAGAACAGTGTCTGGTCTTGCGTAAGCCACGAAAACGCCAGCCAAAACAGTGCAGTGGATGAAAATAGTGTTCATGTAGTCAGTGATGATGATAGCCTTGACACCACCGCTCAGAGTGAACAGAACGATACCGCATAGGAGGAAAAGATTGCGGCAATCTGGTTCATCCCAGTCATGGCACTGAAAACAGCAGAACCGCCGATAAGGATATTGACACAGTTGATGACGCTGGACAGGATTGGATATGCCATGAAAACAATATGTACACGTCGGCCGTATCGGACTCGACTGACTTCGAAGAAGGCGTGTGCGGCAGGGGCTCGACGCTTCAGCTCGATGGCGGACATGACGAAGACGAGGATAATGCCATAGCCCGCCCCTATTGTTTACGCACGGAAAGATTAGTAGCTGGCTCTTGTATGGTAGAGTATATGGAGATTCTTGTGCCATTTTATTACCCTGAGGGAGTTGGCTAGTTACTTCGCGCACTACCACATTCGCAAAGCACTAGAAATAGACTGACAAAGAACAGGAGGCTGATCAAGATATGTGGTTTCTTGGACTGTTGGTTAAAGAAGGAGGTTATTGAGAACGGTGGAACAGGCCGAAATATACAAATATGCATATATATTTGACGCTACCAAAAATATATGGTACTCACTGTATTCATCCAATTGTCCTACCTTTCCAGTACCTGCTCGATGGAATATAATCTCGTTGCTCTCCCCACGGGGTAGGGGACTAATCTAGGTTCGAGGTTAGGGAACGCATTTCTCAAAGTAGTCTTGAGATACGATTCTTGACTATCTAAAGAGCGGACAGCTTCAATCTAACCCAGCTTCCGAAATTAGTCCATCACTTACATCTGAGTAATCATGCTTGGTATGTTCAATGGTGGTAGTGCACTATGGCCTAAATAGACAAACCTTGATGAACCAATGATTAATATCGTTTTCATATCAATAGCCTTTGAGACCTCCTCTCTACCTAACCACGCTTATGTCTCTTGTGCCTTTTAAAGGAAGTGCGTGAACAATATCATATTGAAGATAAAGAGAGCAGATCAGAAGTCCCGCTTTGAATGCGTCCGCTGCCGACGTCGCTGTGTAAGTTCTATACCGGCTCGGGAATAGTGTGTGCTATCAACTGACTAATCCCTTTTCTAGTCAGACAAATATCATGAGAAAAAGCCTGCCCGTTCACAATGCAGCGTCAAGGGCTATGTATGCGAATACCAACGCCCAGCACTAAAATTGTGCGACGGCTTGTTGCTCATGAAATGCACTCGTTGGTTGGACGATAGCAGAGACAGCACCTCTTCGCGTCAGAGTGACTCGTCCATTCCAAAAAGAATGGCAAGACCTCAGAATCAAATTGACCGAGGCTCTATGGCCACGACTAACTTGGCGTTCGAGATTCCGACCCCTGGAGACTTGTTTGACCAGGATCAGTTTGAGTTCAACTTTGCTGCTGATCTGGTATCTGATATTACACCCTCCTGGACGTTACTCGACCAGCAATCCTGGCTCCCTTTCCTTACCGAGACGGCAGCATTCCTTAATGGCCTGCAAAACAGTATTCCCAGCATTGACTCTAAAAACATTGGGTCTGTTGTATACCCTCTGGCTTCATCAGGCTTCGACCCTTGTTCGACGTCTCATTACCCCATGTTTTGCAAAGCATCTCGGCCGCATATTTTTCCGAGTCAACACCACATCTCGTACCAGTGGCTTACGAGGCCAACAACGCTTCAGGGTAGGTGTTATATAGACGATTAAACAAGCCTCGGGATAATAAGTTCTGCTATTGACTGAGGAAACCAGATGCTGAACGCACTAACATGAAGCCACCTGGCTTCAATATCGGCCAGATTGGACAGTCAGGGCGGCATGACCCAGAAGAAGTTAATTGACAACAGAAGTCGGGCTGTTAAACGCATGTTGAAAGTATTCCACCGCAATGTGTCCGACATTGCTAAAATGTCGCTCCAGCAGCAAAGGTAAGATATCTGAGCGCTGGAAGGAGTATACAGCTACCGGCACACGGGCTGGAAGCCGAAGGATCCGATCTCCATAAACAGTCTTTTACTGTAATTCCACCGCTCCTTAGCCTTCCAACACCTATCACGGAGAAAATATGTTCAAAGGGCGGAATAAGTACCAGAGGCTTCTGTCCCATTCGAGTACAGGATAATAGAAGGAGCATTGCCA
>JABCJZ010000517.1:0-17034 GCA_013184445.1 Fusarium sp. NRRL 53497 | reverse complement strand
TTATTGAATTTAATTTTTTTTATAAATTTTTTTTTTTTTTTTGCCAGCTTTGTCACGCTCGTTTAGTCTGGCAGTCATGACTTCTACCTCCGGCTCAGGCCTCGGCTCCGGCAGCGCAGCACCGGGCCCGTCCTCTCAAGCCCACGACGACGCGCCGCTCACTAATGAAGAGACCCCATTGCTTGCCGGGTCTAGCTCGTCCTCAAGATCAAGCTCGACAGTCCGATTGAGTACTCAGAAGGACAGCAATTCTCGGCATGTTGAGAGTGCTCAGACCAAAGTCCACATCCCGTTCGCGAGGGCGATTGCTATTGGCTTGAGCTTATGGCTTCTCATCTTCTTGACAGGTACCTTGTCCTTTGTCAGGAACCTCAACCACATACTGACGCATTTATAGCATGTAATATGTCTGGGATGACCCTGATTCAGGGCGATATTGCGGCTCAACTTGGTTCCCATGGTTCATCTGCCATGTGGTTCACCAGCGCATATCTCATCCCGATGTCTTCTCTAGCTCCTGTAGCAGGTCGCCTGGCTACAATCTTTCCACCCAGAACACTCATTCTTCCTATTGCAGCTCTCATAGCCACAGGTGGACTGGTGTGCACTGTCTCGACATCATTTGGAGCATTCGTCGCTGGAAGAGTGATTGCCGGCACAGGGGCTGCTGGAGTCTTGTCACTCGCCATCATTATCGGGCTGGAGCTGGCAAGTGAGAAATCAAGAGGTCTTGTGTTGGGTTTAATCAACGCGGGCTTCACTGCTGGCGTTTCTTTCGGGGCGATTGTGTTTGGGGGTTTGATGCCAGTAATTGGATGGGTGAGTTGAAGCCGTTAGAATCTGGGAACTCGAGAAAGGGCTAACTAGTCACAGAGGCCGCTGTTCTGGGGACAAATTCCTTTTGCTTTCGCTACAGGTTTGGGGGTCTTCATTAGTATACCTGCTGCTGCGGAAGCTCATGACACCAAGACTTCTACTAGACAGAAGCTCGCGCAGATAGACTATATTGGGGCTGGTCTTTTGGTAAGCTTCTCAATCCTCACTCACATGATATGAACGGTCACTAACTCAAACATCAAGACCACATCCATAGTCCTCTTTCTCTACGCGATTGCAGACGAGATCCAAATCATTCCCCTCTGTGTCGCACCTGTCATACTCCTTCTCTTCCTCGCAGTAGAGAACTATCTGGTTGTAGACCCCATCATCCCCGTCAAGGTCTTCTCCTCGTGGGGTATCCTATTCTCGTGCTTCGCACAACTAGGCTTCATGATCGCCCGCTGGAGCGTATTATTCTACGCACCTATCTTCATGCTCGCAGCCCGAGGCTCCTCTCCCGCAGCAGCAGGCTCAATCTTGATCCCGACGAACATAGGCTTTGGTCTAGGCGGCATTCTCGTCGGCTGGCTTCATGTGCGCCGAAACGGTGCATTTTGGCTCCCGTCTATCTCAGCCCTGACTATCTTCACCATCAGCACATATGTACTATCCGTCATCAGCACTCCAAGCCTTCCTCTCGTTCTCTTCATTATCACTGTGTTAGTCAACGGCCTTGCCGCCGGTGGAGGAGTCAACTACACTCTTGCACATATTCTGCACCTAAGCCACGACGACACCCGCTACATCGCTACCAGCCTGCTGGGCACGTTTCGAGGTTCGGGGTCAAGTTTCGGCACTGCGGTTGCGGGTGGAATCTTTTACCGCTTACTCAGAGGAAACCTTGTAGCTGGGTTCCTGCAGCTGGACGGCGGTGAACACCTAAGTCATGCTCGGCAAAGGCTGGTGTCTGACCTAGTCAATACACCAGGGTTGGTGCACCGTGGTGACCTGAGTCCTACAGAGCAGAGCATCGCTATAGAAGGTTATGCCGGTGCTACAAGAGGCGTCTGGCAGGCCATGGCCACACTTGCTGTCGTGGTGGTTCTGTTTCAAGCTCTGACAGGAAAAACAGCACCTGACGATAAATGGGAAGCTGAGAGGCTGGACGAAGAAGCTGCCAGGGCTGTGGTGACGGAGAACGAGTGCGTCGGCGAAGCCTGAAGCGGAGGTGTTGAAATATCCAGATAGAGTTTGATATAGTAGTATCTGTTTGTTTGAAGTTTGGTGTATTTTTGGGTACTGTATCCATAGTAGGGGTTGTTTCGACAGGTTTTACGTATGTCAGTCAGTTCATGACTCCACAGTAGACTAACTAGGCGTTTGTTTATGGGATGCATAGGTATAAACTTTACTGGTTACAGGTTCGACTGATAAAGCTCCAAACAATGTTTACGGTCTAGCATTGGCCAAGAAAGGGCCTACCTAGGTACCTTATGTACCTAATGGATGTTGAAAACCGGTATCGAGAAACGGTGTCTCGAGTTAGTAAAACAGCCCAGTGCCGGAGCTCCCACCTTTTCACGACGATCACCACCGTGCGCCATCATGAGAGGTGAGCATTTCATAAGTTACATGAAGAGTTTATGCTTGGTATGTGCATAGAGTTATGCCGGTCAACAGGAACCATTTGCTACGGGACGGCACCTCCCGTGGGTCTCCATAAGATACCTAGATATTATGCGAACTGCATACCTAGGTTAGTAGTGTTTTGCCCTAGTTGGCCGATACACCAGCACGCTACACGCTACATGCCAGACCCCTGGTTAATTTCGCTATCAAGTCCCCTTTTGGATGAACCCTTGGTTTGTGGCTCTGCGGGCCGACACCCGTTCTTGGAGCCAATCGCTAAGCTTAATCTGTCTTCACCCGCCACATGGAGCATTTACACGTCCCAGACCCTTTTTCAGTGGATATTTATCGTCTCGAGTTCCTGCTCCACTTGGGTTGGACGTCAATCAGTGAATCCCGGATCCTGGCAGCCCGACCCTGGCAATGCAACACCGTTAGAGAGATCTTGCCGGCTGGCGCTAGTAGGGAAGCTTCTTTCAGACCTGACTTGTCACAGCAACACGATCTACGTAGCACTTTCGCTACCACATGAGATGCTAGCACTACAACCATGACTAGCATTTGACTACCTTCTCACACACTGGGTATAGTAACTAGTGTGGTGATCTTTAAAATGGATGCGCTCCAATCCCAACCCTGAATGTCTCGTTTAGAGTTTGCAAGGTCAACTCTTCCTAAGACAAACAAGAGCCTCTCTCCTCTCTAATTTATCCAAGTTACCGAGTAGTCAGCAACGCAAACCACAATATCTTCACCATGAATTTAATGCAGACTTACTAGTTTACATCGTGTTTCATTTCGTTTTGCTTTGCCTTCATGTTCGGTGGTTTCGAACGTATTCTAATGTACAGTGGCTGATGCTTTTCCCAAGTGTTTCGTTCCTATTTGTTGTTCTGTTGAGGATCCTGCCCTTATGAAACATCCATTGACTCAACCATCCAATGCGCCTGTAAATGCTGCAAGTATCCCGTCCGTTGCGCCTCAAGTCCTGTCAGTAACCATGCAGAGCTGCCTGAGCCACATCGTTGAGACATTTCCTACCGACTTGTCCCTCCCACCTATCGATGTACATGAATCAAAAATCGTAGTAAAGAAGAAGAAAAAAAGCAAACATTTTCCCATCTCAGCCTTGCACTCAGGAGTTCACACCTGAGTTGCCGAGGAAAAAGTCAAGATCGCCTCCATGCCCGTTTTGTGATCGGTTCTCATTCTCGGCAAGTTGCTCTAGGAGAGCGAGGAACGGATCCTTCTCTTCTCCCTGGCCCGTTCCAGTGCTGCCGTTGTTGCTTCGAGCTCCAGGGCTCGTCGCTGTCGGCCGAGCCTGGTTAAGGTGCATCTTGTTATGGTTGTCATCACCGTGCCATGCGGCTGGGCTGCCAAACGCATTCGTGGGTACTGTTCCAAACATTGCGTCATAGCCTCCGTTGGCTTCATTGATCATACCTGGGCCTGCATTTGTGATACTTGATCCAGAACCATAGCTGTATGGGGGGCTGAAAGGTGCGCCGCCCATCGGGTGCATGTTATGGGATGAAACGGCATGCGCCGTAGGTGACATAGTGAAACCCGCTGCCGCTGCTGCAGCGACTGCAGCGTTGTTTGCAGATGCATCACCCATGTGGTCATGCATAACGTACATCTCCTGGTTTTCGTGATGGGCCGGAATTGATGTTGGCGTTGCAAGGAAGCCAGGTGATGATTGTGCCATACCGCCAGAAGTGTACGAGAAGGATCGTCGAGCAGTGCCTGGCGTGGGGAGGCCTGTCGCAGATGGGGCGAGGCTCGAGATGACCTTGACATCAGGTCGTCTCCTGCTAATAGGTCCTGGCGGAGCTGTGTTCTTGCGCTTGAGGTTGGGGCGCTGTGATCCGTCGCTGTTTCGGAGGGGTTTTTCGATGGCAGGTCCAGCACCCATGTCGACCGTGACATCTGCAAGGCGTAGGTTGGCAGCATCAAAACTGAAAGATGGGCCACCGGGTCCTCCAATGTTAGAATAACGGTCGAAGAAATCCTCGCTGTGAAACCCAGGTGTATACCGCATTGAGCTGCGTGCCAGCGCCTTCACCAACTCCCCATGTGCGTGGCTAATGTCCTGCAGCGTTTCGCGCTGGTGCTGTACGGTAGCCCAAGCATAACGGAGCTCACTCAGGAATTGCATCTCTCGAGACAGGAAGTCTGCTGCGGAGCTGAAGACGTTCAGTTCGCCGTGACTTCCTTGCTGACTGTAATGGGCTCCATGAACATGAACTGTCCCCGCTGTGCAGACGCAGTATCCTATAAAGGCAGGCCAATCCACAATTCCTGACTGCTTTCCGAGTTGAATCAACTCCATTATGGCGTTGGCGTGAAGAAAGCACATGTTGGTAGCTTCAATCTGCCATGATTGGTGCTGTCCTGTTTCGGCGAGCTCTGCTAGATCGATGGGGAGGAACGGTCGGTAAATAAGGCAGTGGATGAGATGGTAAATGACCTTGCTGAGCAGTAAAATGGTTGAGTCGGCTTGTCCAAAAAGGGCATCAAGGTTGGAAAAGACGTCTTCGGTTCCAGAGGCCCAAACATCAAGATCTTGTCGGATCTTGGATATCGTCGAGAGTGTGTGCCACGGGAAGTGGGAGTCACCTTTAACACCGCCTGCGGCCAAATATCGATTTGTGTTCCCAAGCACACGCGTGATGTCGATGAGCATGCCCATGCTTCCTTGGGGTTTCTTGTCGCTTCCTTGGAAATACTGGAGATTCGAACCTGTTTGGAAGAACTCTCCTTCGACGGGGAGCGAGGATGAGTTAGGTGACCAAGAGGGAAGGCGCAACATAATAGTGTTATCGCTGATCAGACTGGGTCGCTTCGAACCGGTCGCCTGAAATCGGTCAAGCAGGTAGCAAGTCCAAAAGAGTCGGCGTCGCATCTCTCGTTCAACTGGTGTCATTCGAGCTTGGCCATCTGTTTCCTTATGTATCTCGAGAGCCATAGCCATTCCAGTAGCGCTCGCTGTGTCTTGTTAGCCAGATTACCAACACTTGAGAGCGATGCCACTCCTTACTCATGAGCATGTATGCCTTCTTCCCTTTTCCTGTTGCAGTGAAGGCACTGACCAGCAACAGAAGCGCTTGCAATCCATCTATTGATGGTTCGTCGGTATTTATCTCCCGTCTAGCCCGTGCTGCGAGGTCTTCACTAAGATTGGCAGCTGTTTGATATCCGCTAGGGTCGGTGGTGTGTCTGAAAACGATCAGCATGGAAGTCCGTGCTATTGAGGGGAAACAGGGGAAACACACCTCGCTGCCACAGCTGAAATGGCAAAAGAGAGAAACCTCGGGAGTTGGTTGAGTTGGATTCTTTGTCGAACAGAGGATTCGTCGACAATATAGTAAGGTTTGCCATGAAACCTGGCGAAGTAGGTATCAAGCAGAAATTCTGCTTGGGCTGGAGGTGGGGATAGGTTCCTAGAGAGCGAGTCAGTTATCAAGCTATGGTAAAAATAGAGGCTAGGAAACGAACCGAGCTACTGGGGTCTGCGGAGAAAGCGATGCTGTATCGCCAGGAGAGGCGTGTGCATCGACTGCGGCACGCTTAGCCACCGACTCACCAACCTCCATAACTTGAGAACCAGGTTCAGAAGCATCTCCTTTCCCGGCTCCAGGCAGGTTTGAGCTTGCAAGTGACACATCGTCTTCTCCTTTTTCTCTCAACTTTGCCTCAAGGCCATCTACCCTTTTCAAAAGGGCTTCTAATACGTCCGTCTTTGGTCCACGCTTTTTAGGTACAGCATCTGCAGATGAATTAGCATGCCTCGATACATGCAGGGCCGCTCATTCAATGAACGGGCTGCTTACCATAAACACAAGGGCATTGGAAAACTTGGCAAGCCTCGCAAGATGGCCGAAGTCGGTTGCATTTAATCTAAAGCAACGCCAGTCAGAATCAAGCTCTTGCAAATCGATAGTGCCGCCTTACCTTTCGCTTCCGGCATGACTTGCAGTTCATTGATTCGCGTGGTTCATTACTCATGCGGCGAGTTGGAAGACGTTCAATTCCAACCTGAGGTCGAGGAATGGCGACAGGATGGACTCCAGGCATGTGAGGTACGTTCATGGCGTCGTATATGGAAGTAGTCATATCTATGCTGGCGGTAACGAGTGAAAACCGTGGGTGATCGAAGTGGTGTTTCGGTAGGTTGGTGTTACTTCAGAGAAGTAATACCGTAATAAATGAAAGACAATGATGCGGGAAAGAAAAGAAAGGAATGATATGAGATTCGTGGAGTTAAACGAAGCTGACCATTCCAGGCGGTACCAGATCCAAGCACTCTTTAGAAGGTGTGAATCGCAATGCTATGTTAGTTGACAGTATTGGTGAACTGTCAATGAGGATGAGGATGGTGCAATAGAGATATGATATGTTCCCAAGAAGCCGGGTAACATCAACAGAAATAAGGACAGGAATGGAAGAGGAGATCGAGCCTAGAAGTAAGGTGAGGCGTCTTAGAAGATGGGACAGGCCGGTAGTAGTAGAATAACTTCGGAGGCCCAGGATTGCACGACTGACCCGACTCGAACCCCAGTCGCCGGTCTCATTTTGGTTGTTGCCAATGTGGAGGTGGCTAGTGACAGGACCAGGGTGTGGGCATGAATGTGAATGATGAGATGGTGGTGTCGATGTTGGGATGGATCATGGTGGGGAAACGGAGCTCAAGATTTGGAACCCTTTGTGGACGCTGTTTCTGAAATGCTAGGTCCCCGTGAACATGCACGGCAGCCAGTACCAAGCATAATCTCTTTAGGGCAAAAGGCGCATCTTGCTGGCGTCTGGACCAGCTGTGTCATTGGAGCGCTCAGAGGAGATGGCGACTATGATGAAGGGAGTATGGTCGCCCCCAAGTTTCCAGTTTCCAGCTTCCAGCCGACAGGCTGAACCCCCAAATGATAGTACGTATGGGCCCCCAAAGGACCAAACCGGGGAACTGCATGCCCTGAAGCCGCTCCTCGCCTTTTTTTATTTTATTGTAGCATTCATTACCCGTGGCATCTGTCGATCCTCTCTGGCTTCTCCGGCTGTTGTTGTTTAGCTGCTGGACAGACACGGGTATGTGACTTGATCGAGGCCTGCGTACTCGGTCTCGCTCCTAACGGTGGTCTTCTGGGCCTTGCTCTCACTACGACTAAATGATCCTGAAAAGCGGATTCATCATACCAGATTAGACATTTCGCTGCCCCCAGGTAGTAGACAAGGACTAGTACAATTGAATACGTACGAGTCCATGCGGGTCCGAAGTTCCATGACCGGAAACTCGGGCTCATGTTAGCGAAAGTGGCAGGGACAAGGCCGACAGCGATCAGAGCCGTTCATCTCGTGGTCTTTGATATTGGCTTGCTCGACTGCTTGATTCTGTAACCGCCAGAGTAGTAAGGTGCCGTTCGATATGTAACTGCATCAAGTTGGCGATTTGCCATTCCGCAACTCGAGTCCCAGTTTACGGTTTGAGCTCTATACTTGGAAAGGACACTATTTGCGAGACAGGGGCAGATGCTCTCTTTCTCGCTGTCCGCGCTGTCCGCTTGAGCGACAAGCTGAGGCTACCAGGGGCTCTGATCGGAGGTCGAGGTCAATGCCGGACCCAAGCCTACGGGTCTGTGTACTGTAGATAGATGCTGATGCCCGCACGAAGCATCCGTTAGGTTAGGAAGTGACCAAGCCTTTTGGGATGAAACAAGCAAGGCGAGAGGCGAGCGAAAGGATTGCGATATGGACGTGATTACAGATAGATGGAGACGGAGAAGGCTTCGGGAGTGTTCTATTGTGGGCTAGGCTGGTGAGTTGTCTAACGAGAAAGAGGTGAAGATGGTCCAAGCTCTTGGTTCCTGCTTGTCAATTCGTGGCGTCGTCTATACTTTGCACAGCGTACGAACCTCCACCTGGGTCCTTCTGTAAGGTACCAGGGGGGGGAACAAGACTTCGGACGTCAGATTCCAACCTCAATAACTTGAATTAATAATAATAATATTGAGCAAAATTACTACCTTTAAAAATTATATATCATAAGACTCAGTAAAATTTTCTCTATCATTAGTACGCTCTCATAGTATAATTAATAGATTGTAGTAGAAATTGCAGCTTGCAGCAATTACCATCAGGTTGTAGTCGTGTCCGAAGTCTTACTTCCCCCCGAGGGGTACCTATGTCGAGGCTAGGTACGTTAGCGGACACTTCGCTTAAGCATAGCGGGAACACTGTTGTTTGGGCTTAACGGGGGCGGCCGGGGCATGGGTACCTATCCTGTCTTGACAACTGCCCTGAGGTGGGAACAGGCAGGGGCCGAACGGACGACAACCTGGGCAGTTGCGATAGGTTGGCAACTGCTTGTGCTTTTTTGGTGAGCCTGAAACTCCAGAGGCAGGATCTAGTAGAATCTGTCACAAACAAACTTTTATTATCGTGGTAGACGTCTTGAGCATCGCACGACATCCAATGGCGTCACATTCTATCACATACATGCACCTGCATATGGTGTTTCAAAGGGACACCTGAAGGCTCCGCACAAACAAAGACGGGCAAAAAAACCTACCTACCCTACCTACTTGTACTCGAAATTTGAATCTAAGATCGGATACCAAATCAAACTGCTGAGATTAGCTTCAGGCTTTTTTCTCGCCTGTACCAAGAATTCACAGACCGCCCGTCGAGATCCTGGCCCTTGGGTCCATCGATTAGGTACAGTATCCTGACTAGGTGCCTGGGCTGGGACCTGGGTTGCAACCTTGACGTTCTGAGTCCTAGCTTTGTATCCCATCTTCTAGACCTCCTCTGCTATTCCACTGACATCCTGCTAATAAATCGAATGTTCACACGGCCATGTCGATTCTCGAAGATCTTCCCAAGTCCCTGACCGTGAGCCATCAGACATCAGCAAGGGCGGGTTTATGGCTATCTCCGGAGAAGCTTACCCCGTTACTCCTGAACCAGCTTGTAATACCAAGCGGGAACTACCTAGGCCCTATAGATACGTTCGGGGCTACATGATCTTAGCTTTCAAGTGTCGGCCGAGCGACTAGCGGGAGTGATAAGAATTAACACTACCTAAGCGCTACGCCTTATCAAAATGCGTGGGAGTCAGCTGCTGCAGCAGTTGTTTGTCCGGATCGTCTCCCTAAACATCCAGTTGCTGCTATTCCTATCTCTCAGTGGCTTTTTGACGTTGAAAAGGCGCATACAAGGCATGTCTATTCTCGAAGCATGACGTGAAGACTCCCACGGCACTCCACTTCGGCCGAGAGGTTCCTAGGTGGCCCACGGAGTGAGCTGTGTGAGGTTACGGAGCCGCGAGGGGTCATCGGCCGCAGCCTACTAACCGATCTGGCTGACCTCCCCAATATCTCTTCACGTTCGCGGATCATCTATTCTCGCTTTGAAACTGATTAGTAGGGTTGAATATCAACTGTGTCTCATAATTCAATATCACGACGGAGTACTGGTCCTGATTATAAGAGCTTACAACTGTATCTACAAAAAAGCAAGCAAGGCGAGGCAACATCGGACCTGCATATGTGGGGATATACCGGCATCATATGCAGTCATGAGGCTTGCATAAGATAGTTGGCGATTCATCATCTCGATATCTTGTCAATCAGCACTGGTGCCGCGGAAGATTCACTTGGACAAGGGCATCCCTTCCACTTCCTCGTTGTGTTGGCGCTCTTTCAGCTCTTAAGCATCAAGTCGTCATGAGGCTAACATCCTGGCAGCCTGTCTAGTACCGGCGAGTGTGGTGCGTGCTTTTCACAGTTCTCGTGGTCGGCTTCATTCCCCCGATTTGGAACTCAAGGCCGCTTGAAACCCCTGGAGCTGTGCATGGGTTTTATAGGATCCTGGTCAATCCACGTTTAGGTGGCTTTTGCCTACTGCCGCACCAAGGCCGCCTCGACGCCTTGTTGAAGTTTGATATTATTACGACTTAGTTAGTTAGTCAGGCTGGCCAGTGCGTGACAGTGTGGTAGCCTCAATGCCGAGGGCATTGAAGCTTGATATAGGCTAAACCTAACATGTTCCCGGCTTGCGAAGCCTCCACGGCTGCCAGCCCAATAAAGACCAAGCTTGGCGCTATTGTTTTCTAGAAGGGCAACGCGCGAGTCCAGCAATGCCAAGCCCCCTGCCCTTTTCTGTCTCTCTCGGGTGTTGTCCTCCTCCACTTTACCCCAGGTGCTCGATTCGTACCCGGTATAGATTGTCCTAGCTATCGAACCATTCTCGCACTCCGAGTCCTCCTAGGCCCTTTAAACCTGTCCATATTGAGCTAACACACATACGAAGAACCTGAGTGGTTCACCTAAAGATGAAACCAGCCGTGTCTTTGGATATGGCTCAATATCTGAGATCCTCACGCTCACGTACCCAGCTTCACAGCCTGGTGACGTGAAGCTTACCATTCCTTGTAGGGTTGTTTGATTCTTGCTCGGCGAATTGTCTCTGACAGCGGTCTGCATAGCTGCGTCCTCAGCTATGAGATTTTGCACCCTAGTGCAGTGTCTTTCGAAAAGACAGAGGTGAGTGTGGACAACAGAACAAGCGCCAAACAGCCAGAGACACCTGCATCGCACCAAACCCATCGCAAAGTTATTACAGGGCACCGATGCATCTTCAATCACTAAACGGCTCCGATCAGCATCATTCTTGGCCTTGCATCCTGGGTTGCAGCCGTCTAGGGTCTTGGCTCACGGGTATATGCTGACATGGGCAAGATGGGATGAAATGCCATAACATTGGGCTTGAATACAACACATGCTTGTGATATACAACCTATCAATGCCCAACTTTCATCTCACCCTACACCCAACAATGTCGATTTGGGAGACCTCTATTTTTCCACAGCAACCTCGAAAAGACAGCCTTCAAGTTTGTACAATTCATCGTCATCAACCACCGGCACTGCTCGCTCATTATTGCACAACAATGTAGCCAACCCCAGGACACATACTTAGGTCACAAACTCACAATGGTCTCATTCTCCACCCATAGGCGGAGGTTCTCCGGCTCGCTTGGGATCAGAATTCAGTTGCCGCTGTAAGTTAAAGCTGCAATCTTTGGGTTTTTCCGACAGTCCGACTTAGAAGAATTCGTGTATTAGGCAAGAGGTTGATACTGAAGGCCCCCGTCAAGCTCAAGCTGGATAAATGTCGACTTGTATTAGTGAGAATGTTACTCAGTCACCAACACAATGTCCACGTCGAGAATGTGAGTCCTAAACCAGCGAGATACCAACCACCATCGAAATAGATTGACCATGTACTTCTATGTCCCGTAGGGCTTAGGGGGCCCCTGAGTTCCCAAGACTTGTGCTGACCATAGATAACGCCAGCAGGGACCTGTAGACAGACGCCAGTTAAGTCAATTTGTCGCCGCGCCTTGCGTAGGGATACGAAAGAGGAGATAAGCCAACAGATATCCACCGAGAAATCAGCAGCTGCGGTTATATGCATCCGATGCATTTCCTCATACGCGCTTGAGGTTGTTTTTGTGTCTTTGTATGTACCATAACGATTCTATCACATCCCCACCCGCCCCTTGAATCACATTAATTTGATCATGACCTACAGCATTGATCCAGTTATCGTTTTCCGCCACGACAAGTATTTCGGAAGACGGGCCTTCGAGCCTTCCACTCGACCTGATACACTTCAATCTTGTTTTCCTACCGAGGCGTTTCGCCGAGCCTCATGGCGGGGTTGTCGACGTCTCCATCTGTCTGTCTCTGCAAGCGCCCCATGTGTGTGGATTTGCAGTCTAGATGCCTCACAGTGCAGCGTTAGAACGTTTCCCTGTTCAAAACGGGCTGCAGTGTGGCTCAAAGCAGGGGGATAAACCACCTGTGGCAAACAAACCAGTGCTGGCCACGCGTGAAGTGTCACGACCTGGCTTGCTGCCCTGTCGAGGGAGGCATCTGCAAAGGTCCTCTCATCTGAACTTACGACCCTGGGAAAGAATAGCATAGCGTTGTTTCGTTCATCCCATCTCTCATCTCTTCTGTTGCACATACACACGTACGTACAACATCCACTTCAGTCTTTGTTCGCAACCCCCTATTTTCGCCTTACGGGTTACCGCATCCAGATCTTTCTCACAAGGTCAGAAGATCTATCCCCCAGAAAACAGACAAAGCTTTGCCGCTTGCTTGCTTTGTGCCGGCAAGCATCCAAAGTCCTATGTCCCATGTCCATGTTGGTCGGCATTAACCCTGGTGACGAATTGATTTCCCTTCGGGGGCTCAAACCAAGCTCTATGTACCTAGAGTACAGAATGGCCAATCTTTTGAAATATGAAATTGTTGTTATTTGGCACGGCTTTGCAAAAGTGATTATGTACTTCTCAAACGTCAGATGATATGTATGAGCTCAGGATGGCTACTCTCATCTCGCCATACCTTGTCTCGCGTGGACATTGCCAAACTCGGCTACACTGTCTCTCTCGAACAGAGTCAAACTCAACCCTTTACCGCCAAAATGATATAGCGATTCGAATTTGGAACAATCCGGGGACCCGGAGGCATACATACATACATACAGATACCGACGCTTACAAGGAGGCCAATGGCCACAGTCATGGACCAGGGTGAAGCAGCCCCAACCAAGCGCCCTGAATCTCACACAGCGCCTATACCCATCTTACTCAGAGCTTTCTGCAAAAGGTAATCGGTACCCTTGCGGGGCTAACGTGCAACTCTTGCTGCTGTATGGTGAGAAGTGATATGGCACGTATGCAAAACATCATGGAGTCTAAATCGAACCAGATGATGGCCTCTTGCTCAGATGGTCACATCTTGCCAAGGAGATGGTCAGCAGGGTGACGAGGATCATCAGACCGTCTAAAACGTATACATGAAAAGTTATGAACATCAAAAGTGGAGTGAAAGGTTTTAAATCTTGTCATCAACTTGGGCTTCGGTGATATTTGCCAGAAGCGTCTATGTAATATTCGACTGACATATAGGTGATTTCCAACCCACTGGTTCTCGTATACATCCTGTATCTTCATATTGTAGTCAATCTTGCATGGGCTGGTCTATACTTAGATGACTATAGCCGATAGTAGATAGTTAAAAAAAAAACCACATATCGGGAAGGTTCATAATTAACGGAAAATCGGTGAACCTACGCGCTCCTATCTGTGGAGGCTGGTGGACCTCGATTTGGTGGTGACGGTTCACGCCGCCGCCGCCGTTACAATAACAAGCCCACTCCGTAGGGCCCCTGTACATGTTTACAGGGGTCTTCTGCACACCAGATCGACGTCTGTCGAAATGCAACTCTGTGGCTTTCTCTCTCACACAATAGCCGCGATAAGCCTGTTGTTGCCAAGGCTCTCTTTGTTGGCAGACAAGCACAAGAGAATGGAATTCCTAGGCGGTCTCGATGGCAGTCGGCGCTTGGCGTCAGGAACCTTTGGTGCGCATGTACCGGGGATAGTTCCCCGTTTGCTACCCGGCTTGGCCCTTTGTAGCGGCGGCCTCGTGGATATCTTTTGACTTCAACCCCTAGACTAGGGGGCGCTTCGGACATCCAGCCTATTCCGTCGGCGGTACTCCAGACTTGGTTGACCCCGATAGTAGATGAGCCAGATTGGTGTTGTAGTTGTTCTCCTTTCCTGGCGATCAGGTGCAAAACTGTCGCTGATAGTTGTGATGGTATTCTTTTCAAATCTCGCCCAACTCCCTTCAAGCTCCGTAGCGGTGGCTTCCACTTGCCAGTCTGACGAAACTATAGGGCACATTTTGACCCACGAGTAGCCTCAAGCTTTCGACCGTTGTGAATGCAGCGACATCGTCCGCCCCATAGGCAGCAAAGCCATTCTTCTCTGCGACGAGCCCTGGGTCAGAACTTTTTCTTGCAGCTCCGTCAGCTAAGTCGAGGAAGACCTTCTTGGTGTTTGTAAATCCCCTTGGTCCAACTCCTCCAAATGCCCGTAGCAACATGCCAACAAGATGACTCTTTTCCGAACCAAGCGCTGATACGATGACAAAGGGCGCGCTATCATCTTCCACTGAGCGGGCACGCTGCAAGCTTTCGAGGCTGATGAACGGTTCGATCGGGGGCGCATTTCGGGCAAGACTGGTAGGTGTACGGAAACCGACTGTGTAGATCTTAGAGATCTTGAGGGCTCTCATGGCGAAGAAGACCGGAGCTGCGTCGTCCGAGGATGATGCCATAACGACGGCCGAGCGACCGAAATACGCAGAGGGCGCTAGGTCTCGTGTAAGTGTGCTGAGTATGCCCTTCCATCCAGCATTGTCGAATACAAGGGAAGTTGAAGATCCCAGACCGGATTGGCTGCCGAGGTCGACTGAGTCGCTCTGTCGCTGACGTGGGCTTGATGGTATTGAACCCGGAGAAGACGATCTGGAAGAACTGCCAGACTGGACCACGATGGTGTCTACAACTCCAATAACACGAGCAGCCTCTGTAAGGATTGGTCCATTGCCTCCGTTCAACCCAGCAAAGAACGGGCTGATCTTTGTTAATGTGTTATGTGGCAGGCCCGGGTTAAGATAGGCGCCTCCAAAATGCTTTTGATTACACCAGGTTTCCAAGCTCCTCGGGTTACTCGGATGTCTCTCGACAACTGCGAATTGGTGCGGAAGACCCAGTTCGTTGATGCACTTTTCATAGAAAGGGGCCTGAGGCGTGGCGCTTCGAGATGTTGAACTGTTGATTCCATAAATGCGCTTTCTTGGTAGCTGACCCAGAAGTGATAAAGCGGCATTGATCTCTGCGGCACTCAATTGACCGGGAGCAGCTATGAGAGGGAGAAGTGGGTGAGTGATGGGCGTGAAAACGGGGTTCAGAGTTCTTGAAAATTGGCCAACCTCGCCCATGTTGACGGCGGAGAATGGAGGCGCATTAGGATACTCGGCACGCATCTTGGATCTGAAATACTCGAGTTCGAAGTTCTCGTTGTGTTCGTTGATTATAGCAATCATCTTGATAATATCCGCGTAGGGCATAGACCTTTGAAACACTTCCTGAGCATACACCGACGGCCATCTGAAAGTTCCTGAGAAGTCGTGGAACGCTGACATGATGCGCGAGTTTCCCCGCTGTTCATACAACTTCTTTCGAATCTCTTCAGGAAGCCAAAGTTCTACGTCGATGTATTCTACACCCCATTGAATCGCACGATAGAGGTATTCGTAGTATAGCTCAGGCATGTCCATGGGAAATCTCCCGTTCTCTCTTACACATCGGGTCGTGAAGATGATGGGAAGTTCTGTTCGCTGGCGAAGAAGCATGACCTGTTCACCAACGTAGCTGAGGCTGGGGACTTCCGAGTAACTGCCATCACCGAGGGGCTCTCTTAGCAAGTCGACACGGATCTCGACCGCATCAGCACCGACAGTTAGAATATCGATGTTGGGCAAAGCGGCGTGTACGTCTGGGAAGGTCGTCGAGATGAAGTAAGTTCTTGGCTTTGCCATGAGAGCTTCGTGGTGGTTGATTTGGCCCAGAGTAAACGAGATAAACCTGGCCAGGTCGCGACGGAAGAATGACGATTCTGTATAGAGGAATTCGTAGTCGCAGTGGGAAGAGAGATGGATGTCCGGGGGCATCCCTAGATTCACACAGTGAGTATTTATGGCAACCACGAGATCCTGATTTCGTGCAGCAACATCTCCCTTTGCTTCGTTTGCTGCGACTCCCACAATGAATCCATAATCGTCGGCTGAGACCTCCTCAAATCCATTCCTTGTCCTACAGGGTGTTCCCAGGACCTCTGCGAAGACCGATACGATGTGTTCCTGTCCTGGCCCATAAACAATAACGACGATCCTGGTGCCCCCTTTTGCCGGCGTGCTTCCAAACGTGCTCTCGTTGATCATTACTGGGCTCGAACTCGGTTGGTCGATGTGCATGGTGGTCGGTTCGGTAGAGCCGTTCAAGGCAATGGACGGCGTCGGTCCAGGGAGCGCTTCCGCTATTATCGATTGAACGGCGGCCATTTTGTGTGATTTTTTTTGATTTTTTTTCGGTGCGATAGAATGATTCCACCTCTTGAGCTCCGTTCTTGTTACAGTTTTGCGCTGAGTCTATTCCCTGTGTTCTTAGCTATGCCAGTCACACCACCATTCAAAGCAAGCGCCTCGATGCGCTGAGAGATGTTTCCTTTTGATCGGAAGTACGAGATCGGTTTTCAAGGTGCAGTCAAGTGCGTTTTCGCTTCTCGATGGGGTTGTCGTATGCGGCGCAATTCTAAGTTGTCGTCGAGGTAGCAAGGGTCGGATATTAAATGGCGAAGTCGTGTGCGGGCTTTAAGCTGCGGTCGCGGTTCCAGTTCTGGTGAGAGGCGCAACAGTAATTTCTACAGGAACTGAATATTAGAAAAGAATCGCAAGGAACAAGTCGGGTCTCGTGGTAGTCGATGGTGAGAAGTGGAAGTAGAAATGAATGGGGACCCTCTGTTGTGTTGTGGGGATATGGTCGAAAGTATGGGGTAATTGGAAGTTTGAGTTTGATGAGAGAAAAGAGGAAGAGGAAGGTAAGAAGGTTGGACTGTTTGAGATTTTCGGGGGGGGGGGGGGGGGGGGGGTACCTATTGAATGAAGGC
>JABCJZ010000516.1:0-14483 GCA_013184445.1 Fusarium sp. NRRL 53497 | reverse complement strand
TAATTAAGGTAATTTAAACCATTTCTTTATAAAATGCAATTTAACTAAATATATTAATATATTAGACTAAAAATATATTATAATAGTAATATTAATACTAAAAAAGCCAAATTACAAAATAATAACTAGTTTAATTGTAGCTTTGTACATATTACTCAACCTACCTCATCAGCTAGTTCATGTCATTTTCCATTGACTCGAATCACCATTATTGTGATATACCAGCTGTGCGGGCAGAAAGTATAATGCCCTATTGTGTTATTATGTGTTCGTGACTATATTATTGCGTATGGGCTTGAAGTCTCTTTTGCCACTTAACCTTAAAGTAGACCTCATTGGTGACATGCACATAGTCTGCAAAAGCAAGAGTACAATAAATGCTTCCCCGTCGTGCATATACGAGATGGCGTCGACAACGCCGCAAGTCTCTCGTTTTCCCCGATCGTCGATTCTTCCCGCGGTCATATAATTAATTAATTATATATTAGACCTGTGTTTATCATACTTCCGATATGAACTTCCATCTTGCTCTCGTCGAACCTATTCTCCCTTAGACATGGATCCATTGTGACCATACCCAAGCCATGAAGTACATTCTCATTTGATTGATTTACCTCTCTGGCGACACCTCCATGGCATTCTTGTACCCGGGCTCACGGCATCACGTAGGAGCACAACTGGTTGGTCACTCCACATCATATGAATCCATACATCTTGTCATCTCTGGTCTAGCATGTGAATAGGCCTGTGTGGAAGTTTCCGTCCCACTGCATGATTACGAGACGTGATATTGGTGGCTGCAGACCTTATGAGAACTACGAGTTTCAGTGTGGCCTGCAGGTATATGCGTAATGGCAGGGCTATTTGAGACACCCTTAGATACACTACTGAGTCGGGCAGCTCAAGGTTTAGCCTCCGGTCAGTTAGACGGTTGTGACTTCGCCGCTATAAAGCTGGGCTGCCGCAGGTGCTGGTTTCCGACTCTTTTTTCCTCAAGCATTCCAAAGAAGGTCGTCTTTTCTAATTTCGAGGGGCGACCATCTACGCGTAGCATATTATATACCCAATGGCACCTCGGATAGTTGTCCTCTGCGATGGCACTTGGTGTGGTCGCGAGACTAACACCAAAACCAACATCTATCGCCTGGCCCAGCTTTTTCAAGTCCCCATCGACAACCCCAATTCCACGGATACCTATTTTCGGCGGGTCAATCCGGCTGATCCGGCTGACCGTCAGATCGTCGCATGGTATCGTCATGGCGTCGGCCTCGGCGCTGGCTTCCTGGACTACCTATTTGACGGAGCGACGGCTTCTAGCCTCAAAGATGAAGTCATCTCGGCGTACCAATTCATCGTCGATCACTATACTCCAAACCATGAGATCTGGATGTTCGGTCTAAGTCGCGGTGCATACACCGTCCGCTCGGTTGCCGGGCTAATCAACAACTACGGCATTATCGATCGCCGGAGATTGAGATTGAATGACGACGAGACTCATCAAATGTGTCAGGATGTGTACATTCTGTACAAGACTCGTGGTCGCAACAACAAGCCGCACGGGCCTGACTCCATCGAGTTTCGGCGGAGGAACTCCTGGCCATTGATCGGTGACCCTGTTCCTAATGGAGAGTCGGCCCCCCAACCACCGGTTAGGTTCATGGGCCTGTTTGATACCGTTGGATCGCTGGGGATTCCAATGTTTACGGGTGGTCTGGGACTGAATTACCTCCAATTCTACGACGATGTGGTATCTTCGGTGGTATTGAAAGTCTGTCATTTAGTCTCGGTTCACGACCGTCTTTGGGCCTTTCAACCATGTATGGCGAAGAGGAAGGACGGTGGCGAAGTAGGCATCTATGAGGAGTGGCTTCCTGGTTGTCATTACGATCTGGGCCGCCAGGAATTCCGGTTCTGGAGAAGCGGAGGAGGTGTGCTTGAGAAATTGCTGAGCATTGCCAGCTATATCCCCATTATTGGACAAGGGAGAACGGTCTATCCAAACCTGGTTCTGTCAGATTTTGCTCTGTTGAAGATGCTCAAGGAGATCTGGAATAACGACACGGACAACATACTACTCCAGCAAAAGCCTTCTGATGTGTTGGATGATCTTGATTCCCCTATCAGGCCAAATCAAGTGATTCCCCACATCCCGAGATCCCACTTGGGCAGTGGCGATGTGTACGAAAACATCTTGGACTACGGACCGTTCGGCAGTCTGTTGGGGAATCTGGTGACTCGAAGTCTTGGGGATCTGGCCATATGGAAAGTGCTTTTTGAGTTGCGCCAGAGAGTAATTCCCACATACAAAGCCACTGTCTATCGCTATGGCCAGGATGACATGAGCCTGCCGGGTGGGCAGAATCTAGATGGACTCGGTAACATTACCGGAGGTGGGGGCAGAAGATATCCATCCAGTACGGCGGAATCTTGGGCACGGCGGAGCGGCGAGCCATGGCCTTGAAATTCGCAGTCTTACAGTCTGCTTAGGGAAGGGTGGGCAAGTGGGTTAGTTTCTATAATATGCAAATGCCACCACGTCGAGGAGGGCCTGCTTTATTATTCGACAAGATAAATGATGAACGTTCGCCAATGTCTCAGTCCTGCCTATGCTAGGTCTGTCCTACGCAGTAGATATCAACGATGCGCACTTTTGGGGTAAACAGTCCGGTCCGGGGTACACCGGGTCAAGTGAATTCTTCAACGACCTTAAGCGAGCGTTAATGTGCTATACCGCAAGTCAGATAAAAGCACAACTAGAATGTCTATCGGCCTGCACACCCACATCATGAGGCCAGGGACCCAGCCTGCCACTCGTACTCTGCTTCGGAGTTTGTGTGGATAGTTGGTATGCTGCCTGACGTGTGTTTTGAGATGTGTTATTTATAGTTGAATCTAGCTGAGACTGGCGCTAAATGTCAATACGTTTTACAAAAGCTGACTCTGATCTAAGGCCATGTATCAGAGGTCCGTGCGGAGTAGCACTCGGGTATCCGTGTAATCATTTCTGGAGGCCGGGTATCCACTACCCTGAAAGCCGGCAAAAGATGCCCAAGCCAGCGGCGAGGATAATCAGTGGCAGCTCGGGGAATTATCCTTGCCGCTTATTACAGAGAATGTCTTATCACCTGTTATAATGAGGACTATAAAATGCTAGGAGAGGATGCTGTGTTTAAAGAAACAACAAAATCAACTTCACAGCATAACCTAAGAACAGCCTCTTTTACATCTATACCCAGAGTTTATCAATCTTGGAACCACTCTAGTACCCTAAATCTGTCATAAAATGCCAAGCAGGATTATCATCATAGGTGCAGGTTTCGCCGGAGTTTGGAGCGCCCTCTCAGCCAAACGTCTCATCACGCTTATGAATAAAGAGCAAGACATTGAGATTCTCGTCATCGCCCCCGAGCCATCCCTGACTCTTCGCCCACGTCTCTACGAGTCCAATCCCTCAGCCATGAAACAGCCTCTCGCACCGCTTTTCAAGTCTGCTGGCATCGGATTCTTCCAAGGGACCGTCGAGGTTATTGACACACACTCGCAGACGGTTCATGTCAAATCCTCTTCTGGCGGCGAATCCGACATTGGTTTCGATCGGCTTATCCTAGCAGCCGGAAGTGCAGTGATGCGACCAAAGAGTGTTACTGGTCTTGAACAGTATGCTTTTGACATTGACTCATTCGCCGCTGCTACTAAGCTTGAGGCTCATTTTAAGAGTTTGGAGTTCCTTCCCGTTAGCAAAGATCGCAACACCGTGGTTGTTTGCGGCGGTGGCTTCACTGGCATCGAATTGGCAACAGAGCTGCCAAATTTGCTCAAGCACATTGAGAACCCCCGCATCGTCCTTGTTGAAAGTGCTCCAGAGGTCGGTCCTGAGCTTGGAGCAGGTCCTCGTCCCACCATCATGAAAGCCCTGGAAAGTCTCGGGGTCGAACTCAAGCTTAACGCTTCAGTTACTGCGGTTGACGCAAATAGCGTGAAGCTTTCTTCTGGCGAGCAGATTGAAGCAATGACCGTCATCTGGACCGCTGGCATGCGAGCAACGCACCTGACTCAGCAAATTCCTGGAAGCAAGGACTTGCTCTCTCGGCTTTACGTGGACCAAGATCTCCGTGTTCCCGGCTATGAGCACGTCTTTGCCACTGGGGACGCCGCCCATGCCATTGCTGATACAAAAGGCCATGTCGCCTTAATGTCCTGTCAACATGCCAACGTTCTCGGCCGTTTCGCGGGACATAACGCAGCAGCAGACCTACTCGGCGAGCCAACGTCTACGTATTCTCAGCCTGGGTATAGCACCTGCCTCGATCTTGGGTCATGGGGCGCGATGCTAGCCAGTGGCTGGGACAGGGAGGTCAAGATCACCGGGGCGGTTGCAAAGCAGGTGAAGCAATACATCAATCAACAAGTGATTCTGCTGCCGGATAATGCCAAGGATGCACTAGACGCTGCAAATCCGGCTTCCTATGACTCTGAAAGTCTTTTAAAGCCTATTTTTGGTGTCTTGGGGTGGTCGTTGCGTAACTGGAAGAGTACCAAAAGGTCAAAATTGGGCGAGCGGTATTGAGGGGAAGATGCATTATCATCCACCATGTAGACTATACATAAGGATCTAACCAAGGATTGCATTTACCTGTCAAAATGTTAATAATCTGGAACGCGTGGTTCCCACCGTCTCCTTGTACATAAAAACTTCTTTCATGCAAACATCCTCACTGTGTTATATATGCGTAATCTTTTTGATATATTACTGAATAGGAAAGGGGAAGATAGATGAGGTAAGGCGCGCCGTCAGCGTCAGCTCTCAGCCAGATTCAACTCTAAATAACACATCTCAAAATACAGTTCAGGCAGCATACCAACTACCCACACAATAGCCCAAAGGGGAGGATAGAAACGTTTCACCAAAGCCCGACCTGGGGCCAACGGACGCGGATGGTGATTACTTGTCGGTTCTGTCAATGGGCCAATGTAGCCAGATAGACCTTGCCCTTCAAACTGCACATATCCAACAGCAGTATTCCCATTGTCAGCAGCCAAAGCAGTAGCCATAAGCCTCTTCCCCCCTTGATGAGCCCATTCTTGACAAGAGAAGCAATGAGTAGAATGATAAACCAGCGATGCACAATCTCGTAGAAAAGCTCAGACCCGTACTACGCATATCTTTCATCATCTCTTTACAACCTTTGGATATCATCATCCCCAGCCATGGAGTGGCGAGCTAACCGTAAAATTCTCTTTTTGTATTAAGATTACTAATACGTCCCCAGGGTGAAATAAGAATAGGCTGGTCTTGCCTATTTCCTCTTAAATTTATAAGATATAAAAAATAAAAAAGTTAATAATAAATATATAAAAATAATACTACTAATACAGCACTCTTATAAACTAACCCTTAATATATTAATATTTATAACTACTAGCTATATTAAGAAGTACTTATTAATTAGATTTTAGTTTAATATACTCTTATTATTAAGATAATTAAATAGAGAAATTTCAAATAATAGATTAGGGGAATAGCTAACCTAATAATAGAAGTATAGACTATATAGACTAAGCTGTAATAGCTAGTCTAAGGGGATATATTAAATAGGTGCTAGGTATTATATTATATATAGGCAGAGATACTTTAAGATTATATGCCTAATTAGCAAACCCATTAAGGGGTAGAATCTAATATAATATAATATAAATATATAAATCTGCATTAATAAACCGAATATATATAATATTAAATAGGAACCTAACCTTCCTGTAGGAATTAGTAATAAGAAACCCTTCTCTATAAGGTAAATTTTAAAAGCTATTAAGCTAGTTATTTAGTCTTTCTAATTGCAGAATATTTATTGCCAATATCCTAACTGCTTAATATATAGCCTAAACTTAACTAAACGTGCTATTACACCAACTTCCAGACATGCTGGAAAGACTGAAAGGTTGACGGTAACAGGGTTAAATGCTTTATCCAAGTTATTTTGCTATCAGATTACAGTTTCGAAGGGCATACTGCGTTTGGGTCCCTCCTCGTCGTCACCGAGCCTGCGCTCCGTACAATTGTAACCGAAAGTGAAGACCTACCAGATACGACACAAGTGAAATTGCCTCGAACTGTGCTTCTTTCTGAAGGCTTCCTGAAGAAGAGACATAAGTTTAGAAGAATAAAGGGTCGTTGTTTGTGGCCCGACGTTGACATTGACCTGCTCGAGGCGCGGATCAACGAATGCGAGCGAGGCCACTCGCACAAGCAACCTCAGAAACAGCTACCAGCCTTTGTTATGGTCGTTGATGTCCAAAATGGCTGTCTCGTCAGAGCCCCTCTACACTGTCGCTACCTCACCCTTACGACGGCCATGTTGCTGGAGTGGTCCTCGCCGATCCAGAGATACTACTGTCATTGAACCAAGATTAATTCGAATGCATCGCAATAGTCAACACAACCCTTACACGCGTCGAGTAGGACCAATGCTTCATCGACAAAGAGGATCGATTCCTGCACCTTGTAGAGTGTCCCGCTATTAAGCAAGACCCCTCAAAGCCGTCAAAGCCGTCTATTCTGCAGACTATGGACAAGAACGCACATTGGGACTTTTATGAAACCTGCTTACATGAACAGGGAGTCGGATGTGCACTATGATGCGTCGCAGCCGAAAGCGGAAGAAATGCACATTCGATTTCGTTCAAGTCCTGCCAACATTCATAGCTAGCAAAACACAGAACTTATCGATAGAAGCCGCCAACATGGCGGTCCCACCTCCAGACGCTATCAACGCCTTCGATGCTCCTCCAACTTGTTTCATCGGTGGTGGTCCTGTGGATGTCGATTTTTGGCAATTCGATGCATTGGTTGAAACCTTTCTCACCAATAATCCCGCAACGTACCCTATCTTGTGGCTGCTTTCTTAGGAAACGAAATTAGGCCTCTTGAAAGATAAAATTGTGTTTTCTTTTTGGGTTTGTATCCCACATCCCCGCTACCTATCTCGGAGTCCTCTTGTGTTAGGTGGGTCAATCTTGGCCCAATTCGCTATGATATCTTCTGTTCCAAACATGAATGCAGTCTTGGAACCTTTTCTCAATTCAGAACAGACACGGATATCGAAGATGGCCCTTAGAAGACAGTTAGACGCGTACAGGAATGAGGCAATGCACTTACAAAGCTCCTTCTGGAAACTCATTGACTGTTGGCTCGTACTCGATACAGCTCACCGGCTCCGGTGATACGTTGGAATTTGATTTCACACCCAGGGTCCTTTTAAGTCGACGAAGGTGTGACCCGGTGTGGAACACGGTTTCTGACTCTGGCGAATATACATGCACAACGAAAACCCGTTGTCTGGCGGCGGCTCCATCCTACCTGAGGCTTTCAATGTACGGTTCACGTACCGCCGCGTATTTGAGATAGTGCCCAAAAGCACATCTATCAAAACAGGTCCGTAAATGTCGTTGTATGCGCTGTAGTTTCTTGGCTCTTTGGATGATTCTGAGAATGGCCAATTGACGGCGTTGGCGTTAAAGTCGGTGAGGGAGTCCCAGCCATGCTCTGTGAAGTAAAGGCAACCTATACGGTTTGAATCAACAAATGATCTCCTGCTGTCGTATCCTGACAATAGGAGAAGCCATTGTCCTATGGAGATATTTCTCTGTCTTCCTAAGATACGTTTGTAGATGTTATGGCTTTGAATGTGACAAGATGGAATTTTTGATGGAGACGAGGGGTACGCCTCCATTTCGGGCAAGATCGACAGACAAGATTTCATCCATGTAACCTTGGCCCCTGAAGGCCGCTTACGATCTGCATTTTGAATACGCTGTGCAGAATGAATACGCTCTAAGAGCTGAATACGCTCTGAAGAATGTATGCGCTTTGATTATTCAATACGCTCTAATGACTTGATGTCTAGATGCTTGTAGATGAAAGTGTCACGAATATACCTATATAAACCAACGCTCATCTCAGTTAAGAGTACTCCTTCAATCACCAAAGCCAAACAGTTCCAACATAATTCGACCATTCCTTCAATCTCACCTTTAAGAACACCACCCTTATCACTTTTAAGATCTTTAAAAATGCATTTCGCCAAGGTCCTTATCACCGCCGCCGCCGTCTTCACCCAAGGCACCCTTGCCGTTGGTGTCAAGACCTATAGTGGTCGTGACTGCACCGGCAACGAACAGAGGGTCACAGTCGATGGCGGTAGAGCCTGCGATGCCGGTCTGCAGCGTTTCCAGTCTTATAGGGAAAATGGATTTGGACCGGGCAACGGGCAGAGGATTGCGTTCTATGCTCAACCCAGTTGCTCGGCAGACTCATTCCTATATGACACGTACTCTAACAATGGAGATTACTTCCAGTCTAAAAAGTGCTACAACATCGATGGCCATTCTCCTTCCAAGTATGCTCAGGGTATGAAACTCTATTAGATGGGTATGTTGGCACTTCTGTTCTTCTAAGATAACTGAACAAGTTTCTAACTTGACACTTGGGAAATAGGCTTCGGCTGGCTCAGCTCCTTACGGTCAGACAGATTCAATTTAGCTACCTGAGCTTGGGGTCAACCTGATACCACTCACAAACCTGTCTAACACAATCTTCATCTCATACAATCCTGCCATTGCCCTGATTGAGCAACTCACTTGTTGGGCCTTCGCCTGCAGACGGAAAAAGGAAGATGGAAGGGACTTAAGTGCCAGGAGGAATATGGACTCTAAGAAGAAGAGTCATCACTTTCCTAAGGAACTGCACAAGGATTGGGCATACATTTCTCACTGATTTCTCTTCTCGTCACTCTCTAGCTCTACTACATCTAAACTCATTATATCTACCTAACGCAGATAGCATCGGCTGAATTGTATTATGCCTTTGGCAAGAATTTAACAGCTATGATTCATGTTCCCTCAGATACCATATAACTGCCAACTGTGATAATGCCATAGCATTTTCTTAAGCCGAAAAGGAGGACAATGACATAAGCGACCCTGATTTGCTATATTGACTAAATAATTACCTTACCGATACCTTGGTGCAAGGTGGATTCACTCGCACCAAGAGCCAAATGAGCGCGGGGGAAGTATCAAGGACCGGACCAGGATGCAAAGTAGGGACACGCAGGCGAAGAAGACAAACGAGGCATCCGAATGATATTGTTCAAGTCTGGTTTCGTTGCCTAGGCAGGAAGAGTGGTAGCAACTGTATTTTGAAATCCCTCATGGCGTATTTCGTCTTGGCATGAACCTTCCGAAGGGACAAGATATATCCCTGAGATGGCGACATGAAAGCCAGGGCGTGTATTGAGTCTTCCTTGCCGTTATTCCTATTTAGTTGGGAGTATGCGGGTTTCCAGAACGTTTATTATCGCTGCTATAATTGAGGTTTGAATTTCGAACCCTCACAAAGATGTGTATTGTTTTTGGCTCAGCAGGACTCAAATACGATAAGTTGACTTCTCGGTTTATCTTATCTCTCTCAACATTTATCTTATCGACTTGGACCAAGCGGGCCTCCTCACCTGAGCTGACCAATCAGTAAACGCAACGGCACAGTTGACAAAGTTCAGGCTGATAGGGAAAGGTCGGACTAAAGAATTTCCCTTTCTTAGATCCCTGTCTTAGCTGCTTAAAGTGCAATTCCTCATGCAGCAGCTATAGGGTAGCCCAATCTCATGTCTTCAATTTGCCAGACTGACATATAATAATGACCCAACTGCGAGACAAGAGATCTCCTACCGACCAATTCATACTGGAGACACATCAGATACAGCAGAACACTTCAACTAGACGAGCCCATGGCCCATCGAGAAAGGAATATGAGATACGCATCGATACTTTCTTAGCCAAAGTTGAAGCAGAGGTTGGGTGGCGGAGTGAGCTACCTTCCCCCGACTTTATCCATCGCCTTTCCTCCACATCAACAATCACATCAACTTTCGTGATAGACAGGCAGAAGCGAGCAAGAATGAGGTGGATAAAGTCGCTTTATTTATGCGAGGCACATAAGTCGGCCTTGAAAGCATCATATAACATTGTTTTCCTTCAGCCCGTTTATGACGCTGTTTGTGTGGTAGCCATTGAATCAAGCCATGAGCAGGCCCAATTTGACGAATCTATGCGACGTTTCTACTCCCGGTCAAAAGACCGTAATTTGAAATATGTAAGGGTTAAACGGGCATCTGCTAAGTATGCAATTAAAATAGTGGAGATCTTTGTGTTGCATGTTGGTTACTGCGCCTACACCCTTGCTTGCTACGGTAGGACCTCCCGCATTCTGCCCTTGATATTCGTGATGCTAAAACTACACAGAGAATTGGAGATTGTCATGCCAAACTCTGTTTATGACTTCCAGGGATGCTGGGTTGCGTTATTTGGATGAGAGACTCACTGCCATGAGACCGGGGCGGCAACCCGGTTGCGATGAGGCGAGACATCTCTACATTCCCCGACTCGTCCACCTCCATTTGGGCGGAGATGAACAGATCAGGTTGGTGTTCAAGTATCACGCTTGAGTCACATTCTCACAGGCGTTTAGCTTCCGTGATATTTGCTAGTACTTGGATGCTGAACCAAAGAATGAGATGCTGCAGACCCTTGAGCCAGCATCTGTCCCAGTCTACCACATGGGACATGTGCTAAAACTCTCGGGGAGTTAATTTGAGAAACATATATACGAACCTGACTCTCCCTTGATCTATTATGAGACTCTTGTCCGGTAGATGTAGCATGAACCTTGAGACCTACATGACAGTCTTGGTGTATTAGGTATATGAAGGACTACCTGAAGGCAGCCGTTAAAGAGGGGGATAAGAGTGGCGGTATAGCCATTAAGACGCCTTAATGCTGGTCCAGGCTTAAGCTTGAAGACGCCCGGTATGTAAATTAGATATGTAAACTAGGTCTGATTCCTCTACCTTACAACCTCGACTTTGAGCCCAGTTCTTTAGGATAGGAGCCTTCATTGTAACAGGCCAGGAATAAGGCTGCAGAAAGGTCAGGTTTGGGGTCTCACTTACGGTATGCTTTAACAACTTTGCTGAAAGTTGGCGACAAATGTCCGGTAAGCCATACGAGAAACGCTTATCCTTGACCTCGTGATTTTCTTGTACCGTCAAAACTTCAGCTGTAGCTTCTTGACATAGCTTTTCGTTACTAGCACCCAAAGGATTCCACCGTAACTCTTCCGTGTTGCTGTCACATTGGATGTCAGCAAGGCTGTGAGGATCTTGGTTTGCTTGTCTACGAAAGCGAGGATAAGACAGGGAAACAGCGCGTCAGCACCAAAAGTCGGCCAGCACCGAGAATAGGTAGTCAGGGACCCCTGTCACGGGCCGGTGAGTTCAAAATTCCAATCCTGTGGGTTTTATTGGCCTGTTCAAACGGCAGCACAGTCATATTACCGCTAGCCTTGCGATTACGAAAACTCTTTGGATCTTTTGCAGTACTTCGCCGTTTGGCTTTGGGGTAGTTACATTCTTTACCAGTAGGTTCATAATATTGCCGTCCGTCCCCTCCACGCTATTAACTATATTGATATCGTGATACAGCTGTTTGCATGTGATTAACCGTAATGTGAAATATATGATTGATTCGTCCAGTCTTTCCGGTGCGGCACCGGATCCAATTAATGTCCCAAAGATAATGGTGGCCGAGCTGCCGTTTAAATGCTAGACCTCTCAGGAGGTCTGTTGTGAGACTCGTTGTCAACGCTCTCATGACGGTTGGCATAATCATCCTCGCCGCTGAGCTCCTCAAGAGTCTTGCGAGCAGTCTCTGGAATAAGGAGGGTGGTAAAACAGCCGATAAGCATGAAAAGAGCATAGATCTCAAGAACATGGTTCATCCAGGGAGCCTCATCATTCTTAGTAGCACCGTGGGTACGAAGGGTCGAGATGGCTCCCTGCCCAATAATCGATCCAATTTTGCCAGATGCGGCAGAAATACCGTGAGAAGTAGATCGATAGCGGGTGGGAAAGACTTCACCGGGGACAACGAAGGTGGTAGTATTTGGACCTAAGGTATTAGTCAACCGTCTTTAAGGAATAAAATAGAAAACTTACCAAAGTTAAAAAAGAACTGGGCAAGTACATAAATAGCGAGTAGGCCGCTGGAGGAAAGATGACTATAATCAAAACCCATGACCTAGGTATTTATTAGTATTAGAAAATAGTATAAAAGGGGGTCAATGTACAATAAAAAGAATAGTAAGGATAATAAAGCCGCCAAGCTGAATAGGTTTACGGCCAAGAGTATCAATAGTAGCAACAGAAACCCAATAACCTGGAACAGCACCAACAAGTACAATAATAATATTGCCAACGGCAGTATTATAAAGGTACTCATACACGTTATGGGCATTCTTAGTCGAGTAGCCAATAACTGTGAGGATAGTGCCATTATTCAAACTGAGGCCGTAAAAAGCCACATCAAGGCAGAACCATGAGCCAGCAGTTCCAAGCAGAAGCAAGAAGTTCTTAAGCTTGCCATAGTGGCGGAAGAAGTCACGCCAGCCGGCCTGAGGCACCTGAAGGTTCTCGCGAGCACCCCGATGGACCTGAGCACGAGCGACTTCGTCAGTCTCACCCTCATGCCTGCCACTCATATAGGCCTTAACATCCTCATCAGCCTTCTCGACATCGCGGGCGACATCAAAAGTATAACGAGGAGTCTCAGGGATGGTTAGACGGTCTGGGGTTCCCCAAGTTAACCTATGTCAGATCTGTATGCCGAGACGAACTTGGGCACTTACAATAAAGGGCAATGCAAGCGGGAACGCCGCCGAAGCCGACCAGGATACGCCACATCTGGTCAACAGCGACCTGACAACTTCCAGTGCAGCTAGATATATTAGAGGCACCCTCAAGGTCGGACTTGAAGCCGAGAGTAAGGAACATCATAACCAGGGCAGAGCAAAGCTGGCCAAAGCCCTGCATGGCAAAAACAGCAGCCATCATAGCTCCTCTCCATTTGGTAGTCGCGAATCTTTTGCATATGTCAGGCAGGGGTTCGGATTAAAGATATTGTAGCACTATAGATTCAGGCTTACTCAGAAGTAATAATAGAAGAAAGAGGGTAGTCGCCACCAATGCCAACGCCCATGAGGACTCGCCAGAAGATGATAATTCCGACAAGAGATGTTGATGGAGAGCCACCAGTCAGGGCCTGAGCAAGGGTAGCAAAGATAATGATGATAAGTTCTAGACCATACATGCGTTTTCGGCCGACGATATCAGCCAGCATACCAAAGCCAAGCTGACCAACAACAGTGCCAGCTGAAGTTGAGAGCTTGATGGCGTTGTCTGAGCTGGTAGGAAGCTTACCTGTGACAGGATAGTAGACAATGCCAAGCATAATAGTCAGCATGGAGACGCAGAAGATATCGTAAGAGTCGGTAAAGAAGCCGATACCGGCGACAACACAGGCTCGAACGTGATACCAGCCAAAAGGAGCTCTGTCGATCTCGGCGAGGGCAAGACGACGACGCTCGTTGGGGTCAGCGATATGAGCAAAGTCGTTATGGACGTTGCGGAAAGCACTGTTGCCGCCGGCGGTTTTGGCGACAGCGGCCGGGGGGACACGAGCCTCTTCCTTAGCCATTGGACTGGATGGATGGGGGAACTAATAGCGTATGCCAAGAAGGGATAATTCAAAACAAGTTGTAAGTGAGGAAACGAAGAGATGAATGCGTTTGGTATTCGTCTACTTGGATGCACTCAGTTAACCAGACAAGTGAGACATTGCGCCTGCCGTCTAGACAACGGAGTAGAATCTTCCTTTTTGGATATCAAGGTCGGCTTTATATAAATATGAAATAACCAGAAGATAAAGGTGTCTTGTTACGGTATCTTCCAACAACTAACTGGGCCTCCAGGCGTCCTTCAGATGTGATCGAACTGATGGCCCCAATTCTGGTCGTCTCTCGACGGACTGAAAAGAAAGGCAAACGCCGCTGTTTCGGGGAGCCTCACAAGGTTCAGGCTCCATACGAATAATGCGCACGAGAAATTCGAGCTTGTGAAAGACACAGGTCGAATGAATGGGTCGCTCCCCTCCCACGTGCTTCCAAATGCCAAGATCATTGGGTGCAGGAGCGCCAGAGATCTACTAGGATCTCGGCAAATGACACGGAATTAACGTTCACATTTCTTGCTAAGGAGAAGCCTACGACGACGATCTGGCGTCAGAGGAGAGTCAATTCCCTAGGTTGGCCCCCATTATATCTTTATCCATAAATTAAGAACGGAGGCGATGGCAGATTGTACGACGAAACTTGTTTGCCGATGGAGCTTTCCTGGTTTGGGACACCGAGACCTCCACAGTTTGCGCCGCCGGATCTGTTATTACGCTTCATCGACCGAGCCACAGCAGAGGCACCGGTAGCTGCTTTGCTAATTGAGATCTATTAGCTAAGCTTGGCGCCTTTCTTATTTTTTTAACTATATTATTAAGGCTAGTAGCTAATTTAGCTTAGTCTAATTTCTAAATATAAGTAG
>JABCJZ010000514.1:0-15921 GCA_013184445.1 Fusarium sp. NRRL 53497 | reverse complement strand
GCCCCTATCACTTTATCTTTATATAGTAAGAGCTCTATAGCCTATTATAACATTATAGCAGATATAAATCGAAGTCAAATAGAAAATATATATAAATTGAAATTATATTAATTCATCTTATAATTTACTTAGGTACCTACTATGCCGCAAACTATAACTTGCCACTTGAGGATTAAAAAGGAGATTTCAATGAAATCTCCTTATTCGTCGCCTAAGCAAGTAGGCAGATATATTCAGAGTACTAAATTCGGCCTAGTCTATTTATCCTGGTTCTTACTATTCGCCTATAAGGCTGGCTTATAGTATCTCTATTCGGATTAGGCCGTTGGGGTAATTAACCCATATATACCACAAAAATACCTCACTACCCCTAAAAGTTCTACTTCTGGCATAAAGATTCCTTACAAAAGATCCTACTTAAGGGAAAGAACTAATGCCATAATTCTTATAACCCTGCTTAGCTGATATTATACTAAGTTGACAATAGCCTCTTCCCAAGGGTTGTTCCTAGCAGTGTATAAAATTCTTAATTGCGCATAGTAAATCTTAATATCTATAAGTCTATGAAGAAAGATATATATAATAAGTTTTTTTTTTAACCAGGAACTGGCATATATGTAAAAGTCTAATCTATATAACTATTATGTCTCAATTAGTAATCACTTTATTTCTCTTTCACTTAAAATTCTACTCTCTATTAGGCTATTTTATCCTCTTGGCAGGTCCTTAATATGAAAACCCTACTAATAAATTAACTATAACTTGATATTCATATTATAAAAGTTCTAGGAACCACTTTTATACCGTAAATCCTATAATGCAACTTCTTAGGTTCGATAAGGTGGCTATTAGGGTTATAATATAAAGGCATGGAGTTAAGTCTTAGTTAAGACTAGCCTATAGAGAGCATTCTGATATAGGCGATAATAGTAACCCTGTGCAGTTAATGATCTAAGGATATCTATTTAAGCTTCTAAGTAAAGTAATAACTAAGTGAAATCAAAGGTATCTTAAGTATAAAAGCTTGCGGATATATCTCTGAGTTTTCTTCTAGATAATATCTTCTATAAAATCTTTAATTACTCTTCTTCTACTCAAACTAAGCAACTTATTGACTTAGCCTTAATAAGCTTAAGTTTCTTAACTAATTACTAACTCTTGAACTTAAGGTCTAATAATAATAACAAGATACGTTTCGATATCGCCGCTATTATTGCCTCCCTGGCTATAACCACCGCTGCTGACTACATGGAGGTCTTTACCGAGTGTGGCGGTGGCAGCTATATTAGCCGTAATGGCTTCTTCTATACTGACTTTGGCAGCTATAAGGTTAATGCCACAAAGGGTTGCCGTAAGACTTCGGTGCCTAGTATAACTGAGTTCTATGTAGACTGGGATAAGAGATATGCCTACTTTAAGTATAATCACCAGAGTAATAAGCGCTGCCTTACCTAGGATTCTGAGAGTGCCTATGGTTACTAGGCGGCGTCGTGCTATAAGACTACTTGGAGAGAGGTTAGATGTAGCTGGCGTCTACCTTCCGAGCCTAAGGAGGAGTTGGCTCCTGAGTCTGAGGCTGCGGCCCCTACTGCCACTGCTGATGCCGCTGGTAATTAAAGAGGGAGATAGTTTGACTATTTGAGGGGAGGGTATAGCGTGTTGGATGTTGGATGTTGGATGGTGGATGGCGGATGGTGGATGGTGAAGGAGGTGGGGTTAGTGATGATGGTAGATAGGGTAGAATATAGTTGGTAGTTATTATTTATAATATTTTGCCCTATTTCTTTCCAATGAGCTAAAGTGAAGTTTAAGTTAAAGCTATGTATATAAGATATTAGATCTTCCTTAACTTGCTATAACTTATAATTTAAGCGGTGTAGTATATAATATACCGTTAAAAGAAATATAAGATATTGAAGTATACCGAATCTGAGTAACTGCATAGGCCGGTGTAAAGTGTATGTAAGTAGGCTTAATATTCTAACTTATAACATATATGCTCTTTGCTATAGCTAAGGCCTATGCACTGAAATTGTTTCTTCCTCCTAGATAATCACTGGTTAAATGTTGATATCTATGGGTAGATAGCTTAAATGTTATTATAGTCTGGAAGTTAGTGGTCTTGGTGTCTTCTTGTTTAGTAGCTTAACTTGTAATTTGACTCTTTAATTAATATAACTTTCATATCGCAGTATTGAGTTTATTATTGACCAGAGTGACAAGTTTATATATAAGGAACCATTAAGGTTTCGATTATTTTAGACTCAAAAGTATACTAGATAATGTATTTCCGCCGTAATAAGATATTATATTTGATAGTTTGACCTAAACTTATAACCCTAATCGCAGTTCATATTGTAAGCTTATTAGTATATGTATTTATACTATAGCCTCCTGTATCTACTGTAAGTAGAATACTACTGTAAGGTAAGTAAATATCTTTCCGCCGGCTTATAATATCCATACCTTGACTATAGTAGCGTATATATCTACTTGCTGTGTGTTTTTTGTAGCCTGTGCTATGACTATTGTTAAGGTCAGAGTACATTATAATCTTTAGGACTAGATTTCGGGGTTTAAATAATGGTGTATATGGGAAAAAGATAAGAAGGAAGTTAGAACCCTCTCTAGAGAAGTTTAATCTTTATACTTTATTCTCAGATATCTTATATTACCTGAGAGTTGAAATGTAATAGGAAGGTGGTAGACTATGATATATACCTGGACTTTGTGGCTATCTTGACTTAAAAGCCTATTGGTATTATGTTATCTCTGTAATATCTCCCCTGACTGACTTCCGATCTGATGACTCGGAGGTGTTTAAAAGATCTCAGTAAATGCACTCTTAAGGCCTAAAAACCCCTCGCGTAGTATATACTGGCTAATGAGGTGGATAGCTGATTTATGGAAACTTACCGGTTGATATATTGTAGCTGCACTGCTGATATGACTTACCTCGAATAGCCGCTTTAGGATTCCATGGCGTGTATGTATAGAGTATATGTAGTAGTGATCTTAGAAACTACTATGGGTTCTTATTGTGCTAAGTACTGTTAGATATTAATATAAGTAATGGCCTAAAATATTGGTAGAGACTAGGAACTTTTGATATTAATAGTGAAAATAGTGCGAAAATTAGTAATGGGGCATTAATGACTTAGAAAATCATAGATTTCGGGGTGGCTTTGATAGTAATAAATGCCATACTTAAGAGAATTCTTTATAGCCTGGTATTATTATCCTCTGTATAAAATTAGGCTCTGAAAAGTGCTGGAGCTTTGCTAGAGTTGGCTTACCTGATCTACCCTCTGTTAGCCCCCTTTGCCTGGGTTTATAACCATCATAAACCGCTTAATGGCTACTAACCTTTTATAAGTAGCTAATAAGTGATGTGGCTTTAGATAGGTTATGTCTTAATGATTTAGCGTATATCGCAGCGAGATAATAGTAACTGATTAATAATGTACGACCTGATCTAGCTTGAGCGGTCTTAAGATTAGCCACGGATGATAGCGTGATCTTTTCTTCACATCGAGTTTTGGTGAAAAGAGGGCCGTAAAATTTTAATATTTGGTCCTTTTGTTCTTGTTATATGGAACATTGACCCGCGTGCTAGAGCCTGCAGGCGAGCGATCCCAACTAACCAATCGATAGCCTTATTTTAGGAGCCTGGTTTTGATAGCCTAGTTTCTATGTTCTTGTCGCTTTTAGCTTAATTTGAATCCTCTCACTTACTGGTCATCTTCTTGGCGCAGATAAGGACCTTTTAAAAGTTCAGACCTTGCTATGGCTGCCCTTTAATAAAGTCCTTGAGTAAGCCGCCACCCTGCTGACTATATCTACGAGTTCTATCCCATATCCCTACTTTATATAGACTAGCTACTTAAGTCTGAGACCCCTTTATAGCGAAAGATACTTTGCCTAGTGAGACTTATACTAAAAAGAGATATGCTAATTTGCAAATGCTACTAATACATGAGAGTCTTACATATTATAACAACTTACTTTATTCTCCTACCCGGAGCCTTAGACCCTATTTCATATCAATCTAATTAATCTTTGAGACATATGCCTTATTGCTAGGGATAGATGAATCCCCTTGATTATATATTAATAATTAAAGATAACTTATATATTGTTTATTAGCCCTGAACTAAGTTATTAGGATTGAACCCCCCTGAGGAGGCAAAATAGTAGTAATATCCCTATTAACTTATGTGATATTAAATGTCTAACTAGTATTTAAATTTGAAAAACTTTGGTAACTACCCTAAGCCTATTTGTCTTTCTACCATTAAGCCTCTAAATCCTAAAACCTTATTACTAATCTCTTGCTTAATAGTCTTGCCATATAGGCATCCTCCTGCTCTATACCCTTATTATTAATAACCTTGGTTTCGAAGTTAGAATAGATAAAGGCAAGGATAAACTTTATCTTGTTTATGGCAAAATTAGAACTAATATATATATGCCCTCTACTCCCAAATGCCTAGAATTGTCTATATATTTCATAGAGTCTGGGGTCTATATTATCGTTCCCTTTTGATATCTTAGGCAGCTATCTTTTAGGTCTTTATTCTTTAGGCTATAGAAATACCTCTGGATCTCGATGTAGGGTATAAGTAAGGGAGGCAATTCTTGCACCTCCGGGTATACTATAGCCTCCTATATTATAGCTATCCTTTGGTATTTGGCGTGGTTAAGGACCTGGGATAGGTATATAGAGCCGAAGCGTTTCTATTACTATAGTGTGTAATAATGTTAGAGAGTTTATTGCCTTTGGATTTAGCAAGACTATAGTACCTTCGAGAGGTTTCGATGAGAATTCGGTTGGTTAAGTAGCCGAGCTTTGGCTAATCTTTAATAATGGTTTTACTGAAGTAATCTCTTCGCGGAGCTATTGTTGAAGTTTAGGAGACCTTGAAATATGCCACGTTGTATACGCCAAAGCGATTCTAGTAGTTTCTTGTCCAGCCAATGAGTGATCTATTAACTCGGAAGTGATGGTTTGATTACGCTGCAAGATACTTGTGGTATATATAGCGCTATACTCGCTATTAGTCTTAGCTTCGCGGTTAATTCTAGTCTCTAATACATTATAGACCACTGGCTTATTTGTAACTCTTGTCTTCTCTCTATTGCCGGCGCCCTTTTTCTATTTTTTAATATTTTCACATAGGTTCTAGTTCTAGCGGCTTATCTCAGTGTTCGATTTATCTATCCATTCTGGGTATAGTCTAAGCCAAGGTAGCCATTTGTTGCAGAATGCTGTGAACTTTGGAACTTCTTGGATCTAGAAATGGTAATTCGCGTGTACAAGATACATTTCTTGCTAATCCTTTCGGTAAGATTCTTGGGTAATAAAGTCTGTGCCGCTAGATAATCTAAAGAGGTAGGCTATAATAAGGTCTATAGCTATTATAAGATATAAGCTAAATACCTTAACGTCTCTGTGCGCTAACGAGGAGGAGCCAGGATGGGACGAAGTATATAGCGCTGGCAGTACATGATCGAAAAGTATTGTAGTCATCTGAGCTATGTTGGCTTGAGACGACTATATAAATGATTTGGAATAGATATTCGAAATCATCCTCTTCCGTACCGAGTGCGGCTTTGATGAATTCGTAGCAAACATGTTTGGGACCCTGCAATTAAGTCAGTGTCTGGTATAGGGTTTCAACTACTCTGCAGATGCACTCACCCGTAATTGTCAAACACACTGTACCAATGGCCTTTTTCAAAGCCGCCCTGGTATACAGTACGTACGCCCTCTAGGCCGTCGACACTTACCTCATGAGGACCTACCCGTACGACTGGACCAAGTCTTTGATGTGCGTTGTACAAAGACTTATTTTCCCGTCTAAACTTCCTCGCCGCGAGTACCCAACAGGAGCTTATATGACATGTCCAGTGTGCTGCAGGGATGCGAGACAGTGGAGGTAGAAAGGCGGGGTGAATGATGAACACATAAAGTAGCCAGATCGATATGGAGCCGATTGAAGTTCCTAACACAAGACCCATGATGAGTGAGATCTGAAGGATCCGGTAAATTTGAAGAGATTGATTGAGTGATCAAAGATGCGTTGGTCTCTTTGGCCAGGTTAATATGGGAATTGACAGTGACGGCTTGTAGTACTGGCATGATGACAGCCGTCTCGCCCTAGATTGACAGAGTCAAGAGATTAGATAAAGTTCACGCCCTAAATTGACATGGCCAAGCGATTAGATAGTGTCCACGCCCTAGCTCTACATGGTCAAGTAGAAAGACAAACTCTACGCCCTAATAAAACATGATTAATTGTTAGATAGACTTTGCGTCCTATGCACTCTTACACCGCCACAGCAATCTCCCCTCATTGTGTGGGCGTTGGGGCAACCTTATTATAATGCTTTTGAGAGGGAAAAAAACGGTGTTCTTGTTGTTATATAAGCCTCCCTCAGAAGTAATTTTGAAGACGATTGTGTGAGTACATTGTGATCGCCTCTTCACGATCAACATATTACAATATATTTCCATAACTCCTGTGGTCTAATTTGCGCGTACGGGGAGCAAGTTGACCCAAGTTCAATACTCATCCAATCACTGGAAAAGCCCAATCTAGTAACAGCTGCCGTCTGGGGCATCGGCCGCATCAGCAGCAACCTGACAGCTCTGGAGACATTTATCACTACAGATATCCGCCTCACCAGCAAAAGCATCTGCTACAGTGCCTGGGACAGGATACCCACGTGTCGTTTGAAGTCTGCTAGCCATTCTTCATTATCAGCAGCTGTTTGGTTCCATGGATCATCACTAATAAATTGTCAGCACATTGAATAAAGATCCTACGGTTGGGCACTAGCTATTACTTATCAAACAACATCCATCGAGCCTGGTACTGGAGTTCCGCGTCTGTTGGTACATGACTGTTTGGGTTGTTTATCGACATGGCGGATTTCACAAAGCGAGATAGCTCCTGTGTCAAGCGGTGGTGCCAATTACTTTCGTTAAGAAAAAGATTCTGTTTCTGAGCATGTGGCAAGTGTCGAGGTTCTCGTAATGTATCGATATTATCTTGTACTTCTGAAGGGATACCAGGTGGTTTTTGCTGTTCAATCATCGGTAGTAATGCGGTGGAATCGTAGGAGTACGTCTCCAGTTGACCAGCCTCGCCTGAATCGCAGCTAGGTGATGGTAAAATATTGGGATCGGCCATTTTAAATTCAATAGATCGGTTTTCAGGCAGACAGTTACGATGGCGAAAGCCTGCCAGCCATGAGTTGGACGATGTTATCAGTTTGAGGAGCCAGGTCGTGGTGAATTGTGGCGGCGATGCAGATTCTGCCTCGATACGATGAATAATATCGCAACACCTGACTTGTAGGTCACTGTCTGTGCAATCAAGTATAGATCCTCTTGAACGAACAAAATCGGTTAGTTGCTGCTCAAGAGAACACTGCTCAAACAGATTATCTTTGCCTTTAATCTTGAGCATGCACAAGCGATTCTCGGTATGCAAACGCAATGGCGCAAATCGAGCCTTTGTGGCGATGCTCTCATTTGCCATCAACAGATCTCGTAGCCAGGAAGATTCAGTTGGGACTCCTATACACGCAGAAGAGGACACTTCAGACGCGAGAATAATCCGACAGGCTTCAAGCTGCATTTCATAGTCGCTAGGTACGTCATCTGAATCGTCCATGTAGTTTGTCACGAAATAATTGAGCTCCCAGGTAATGAGCTCATAAGCTGTCCGTGGAGATGCGTTTGGCGTCTGGCTGGCGGTAAGTGGGGAGAAGGAATTCCGCTGATCCTCAATCAGATCTAAGAGACAGAGTTTAGACTTGAGCGTTGAGATAACTTGACCGACAGGTAGAGAACCTACAGGGAGGAATAGCACCTTCTAGTCTATCGAGCACTGATGCATCAAATCCCCAACCACCTTTCCAATCTGCCATGGTGTAGCCATTCTTGAAGTGCTGTCCAAGATGATCCATACGACTTGACCAGTTATCTAACGTGATATTGCAGAATCCACAACGGGAACGAAGATCTGTAGTAGAGACTTTCCAACTATTCATGGACCAGTCAAGGAACTGGACGTGGTGGACAAGCTTCAAGTGCTGATTCAAATGGTCTTTTCGATAGAAGGTTTTTGTCTCAACCGGTTCCTCATGACAGGCAGAGTAGTTGTGTTTACTCTCAAGATGGGCATCATCTGGATCGGGCTGACCACAAAACACGCAGCAGACCTGTCCAGTTGTTTGGTGCAGCAGCCAGCCCACATCTGGTGTACAGATCCATCGATCTGGGCATAGATGAAGGGACTTTTCATGCCTTTGCCAATCGTACTTTGTCTTGAACGTTTCAGGACAGAAAGTGCATTGGAACGGCTTTGGGGTTTGAATTAGCATCAGTGCATGCCTAGAGGTGTTCTGTCGACGTCTAGGTCTTCGCCGCTGTTTTCTCTTCTCTAGTAATAGGTTCGAAGAGCAGCTGGAACCATGTGAGTGTGCAGACACCGTACGTGATATGCTAGCTGTTCTAGTGTCGCTTGTAGAAGTTGCGTAGCCAATTGAGTGAGGTGAGCTGCCTTGATGCGTCATGGATGTGTTCAGGTTGTCCGTTGCTCCATTCCGCTGAAAATCAAGAGCTCTCGCAATATCCCCAGCAGAAGCAGGCTCATTCTCGGGCGGAGAGTCTACCCAGCGTTGTAGCGGGTCCGTCACAAGCTGTTGCTGACTTCTGCAAGCGGGTGTTCCTGGGCGTCGAGGAATATTCATCGCTTGTGTCATGTCGTCTTGCATATCCGGGAACGATCTGGACTTCTCAAGCGCCGCTTTGCCTCTTCGGCGGGCGTTTGCAAGCCAGTTGGCAATCTGTGTCTGATTGAGACCTGTGCGCTGTTGAAGCATTCTCTTATCTTGGTTGTTAGGATACGGATGTTGGTTGTGTAGAGCTAGCCACTCCTTGAGAACTCGGACAGACTTTCGTGAAAAGCGATTCCCAATCTTGGCAGCAGGTGAACTGGAAGATAGATCAGGCGTATCGGTTGCGACCAAATGGTCCAAGTTTGACGAAGTGTCGATCATGTTGCTAGATTCTCCTCGCTCGTCAACTTGACCTCCAGTTTGCTCCGAAAAGGCGTCGCTAGCTTCAAGAAAGTTGAGAAAGGCATCAGAAGCGTCCTGGTCAGAGTAGGAGCCCCCTAAAGCCAGGTGATCTGACTGAGGCCCATCCTCTTCAAGGTCTTCGGGAGAAAACATGTCCAGGTCGTTGCAATTAGAATTTCCGAAGAGTGATTCCAGATTGCCATCGAAAAGTGTTTGTTCAGACAACATATTTGACACTGATAACAAGTCTATTTGTGCCTCATCTAGCGACAAAGAATCCAAGCCAGTAGGCATGGCGCCTTTATGCTTCTGGGCTGCTCCCTCCATAACGAACGACTCAGCACTGCACTAGACGGAACTGAGGAACAGTCGGAACCGACAGCAACCTAAGAAGTACAATATGGTAAGGATGTATCTGGTCAAGACGAGTTTTTTCCAGTTCTTCTTTCGTTTTAGGTCGTGTTGTAAAGACTAACAAAGTTTGTGTTCTACAGGCTGCCACTAGGAATTACTAGAGAGCAACACGAACCCAATTTTCTTAGAGGCGTAATTGGCTACGCCCTACGATGATTAGTCGATGACTTTACCCCACCTTGGCATTTGAGCCATGAACACAGGTGGTCTCGTCTCCATTCTCATATTCGGCCTAGCCCTCCTGGATGCCAGACTGGCATTGCCTCAAATAGTCCAACCTGAGGTCCGATTTGCGAATCATTCCAAGTGCGCCATCGGTGAGAAGATGACAGGGATGAGTTCACGATCACAACAAAACACCCCGAGTGTATGCAGAGCGGTCAAGATGCCAAAAGACAGCGCAAGGAATTAAGATTCAAGCTATCATATATCAATTTCCATAGTTCCTCGACTTGGTGGCAGGTAGTAGTTACACCAGCAAAATCAATTGGCCCTTCTCCTCTTAACCCTCGGCCTCTACGCGGTTTATAATATACTTAATATCAAAGATTTTACCAGCCTTTAGGTCAGCCTTAATATATTCATACTAAGCAAATACTTTATAATACTTAGTGCAATAATTAATATCAAGAAATATTACAGACCTATATATACCATCCCTATAATAATTAGATCCGCCATACTTAGGCCTAGCGATAAGTTATCTATAATAAACTATTTATAGCTACTCTATAGATAGCCCTCTATATAGATAAGATAGTAATTTATTATCTTAATAGCGCTGAACTCCTCGTTTAGGTCGGCCGGTTTAATACCTATATGATAAGTAATAAGGCACGTGATTTAAACCTCGAATATACTTTCACAGAACCAGATCCACTGCTACACCAAAGCGCGCTATTCGGAAGAATCTCTGCCAAGGAGCTGAGAATATACAGTAGCGGATGTGGTATTTTTTAGCTAGGTATGCGGCCTGAGCATTAGATTCGGGCAGGTACAGAGCTGGCTTGCCGTTTCGAGGTAATACTTCTAAACCCGGAATCTTACCTAGAGGAAATATAGCCTTATATTTATCACTGTCTTTAGTTTGAGGCCAAATGAAATTCGTTCGCATTTCCAGTTCCAAACCCGTAATCGCGGCTGCGGCAAGGACCTTGAATTGGTTAAAATCATTAGCGTTGACTTTATGATGTGAAAATTAATTATATGTGAGTTTGAAGCACCTTGCGTACTCGGGGCTGCAATGGCAGGCCCTGAGGACTATTAACGGGGATCGTGTGAAGTCTAGCAAAAGGTGCCATTATGAAGGTTATTGTGGAAGATGCTGGATTTAACAGAGTTGAACAAGGCTCTCAAGCTCAAACTAAAGATATCCAGTGGGTATTTATAATTGCTGCGACTCTCTAGTAAGTGAACTCTTGAGAAATCCTGGAATCCTGAGCGTCAGACCATTACCATCCTTCCAACACAATTAGACCACTCGGACTGGTCCTTGGCATCCTGCCCAAACGATTGGGCCACTCGGGATGATCCCGGATGTAGGGGACATAAGACCTCGGATGTAAATGTAAGCTAAAGATGCTTTAGCATGTCTAATGTATAATGTCACCCATGGGCCCTGTCACCCGGCCGAAACAATTAGGCCATGTAGGCCGATAATTTTCGGACTGTTAAAATAATTGGGTTACTCGGACTAATCCTTGCTATCTTAGTGAGGGAAAAGTGCCTTAAAGCTATATAATTATCCAACTTGTTCTAATCTGCATTAATAATGGCATATAACTAGCGTCTATTACACCGAGTTTAGCAGAAAAGGCTGTGACCTTTTACAGCTGTTAGACTTTTGAAATTCTATATATTGCTACGCAACCCTAGTTCTAACGCAAGTAAGCATCCTAACCGAGCTTACTGAGTTGGATTATCTTGGTCTGTAGCTTACAGGGACCTGTAGTTGGATCCACCGATATCTTATGAGTACACAGCGGATTTTGCCAAGGGGGTGGGGGTCTAACTGGAAATGGAGTATGTTGTAGCATGGAATACCGAGACAATAATCGCGAGTCTACATACGATTTTCTACCATGCTCCGGCTATTAATAAAGCAGGCCTCATATGAATACAGCTGAGTGTCCCGAAGGTCTGTCTGTGAGAGTGCTAACTCATGTGCTGTCCTTTGGTCCTACCGACCTGAGTATTAGAGAAGACTGCCTGACTCGAAGGCTATCCTGGGTTGGACCCGTAGAACACCAAGGTAAGTCCGGTCCGTTCTTGAAACGGCTATGACAACTGAATCGCATCAGCAGGCAACTACATAATAAATAACAAACTCTCAAAATAATCAGCGCTCGCCTCGCAACGACCTCCACCACCTAGACTGCCTCGCAAGCTCACCATCATCACCACCTATGAAAAATCCCCAACGCTGAATGAAACTTTCACTCACTTCCCAGCTTCTAGCATCCCACGGCACTCCTGAGCCGTTCCCGTGCCCTTGACCAGGGTTAGAGTTGCCCCAACACTTACATTCATGCAACAAATCGTCGAAGAACGCGTCCTCGTCAATCAAACCAGCGTGGCGGATGAGGTTCTGTCGAACAGCTGCGAATGGCAGAGCGTCAATGCTTGGATGATGACTGAACAAAATTTGTTCATGAGTGGGCCTCAGATCTGGCGTGAGTGCCAGGAAGAGACCCTGGACAGTAGTGACTAATGATTCAGAGACGGGTGAATGAGAGGACGTTTGGTGGAAAAAGGGCGAAATCAAGCCTTCCGAACAAGACATCATGTCCGCGACACCAATCTGCAAACAATTGTGCTGAAGGGCCGAAATAATACACAGGATTTCCAAACGTAAGTGATTCGTAGAAGGATCAGGAAGAAGATTGACTGATGCCATCGCGATTGAATGAGATGATGCGTCGTGACGAGTGCGTAGCTGCACGTGCGGGACCTGGCAACCACACTCAAAAAACGACAGATGCCACCCGTCTCGAGTAGAGCATGCCGCATTGATGTAAGCTTCAGGAGCAGTAGCCTGCAGAACCACACCTGAATTTGGAGTAGCCGATCCTGCCGGGAAAAAGTGGCTGTGCTCGCCAGCAGCGTGATCACTCGTGGGCGCCTGCACTGGCTGGGCGACGTTGTCCCTTGAAGTCAAGAGATGTGCAACTCGAGTCTCCAGCTCATCGAGCCTATTTTTCTGCCTTTGCCCTGTTGATGTTAAAGTTCGTCCGAAGACGATGTAAAGATTGTAGGTGACGAACGATATTTCATTTGTGCTCGTTGGTTCTGCTGCCGCCTTTTCTCCGGGTCTCGTCTTGAGGAGGTACTGCTTGAAACTCGCGGCTCCGCCAGCGCATTGTTATTCTCTGCAGGAGTACGGGGCTTTTTGATCGTGTCATCCATGGTAGTTCGCCAAAATGTTGCCGTAAATCGGATTCGGCATCTACGGCTTATATGGCTGACACTAGCCAGTGAACGGATTTTACCCAATGTGATACCCCCTATCGCCGAGGATACCTCGTCGATTCATGCGATGCGGCAGCCAAAGCCACTAGTGCATATCCAGTATGGTTGGTCTGAAGGTACGTATGCAGCAAAAAGCTGGAGAACCAAAAAAATAAAAACGCTGATCAAAGGTGGGGGGAGTGCTCCAGAAGGGTGCCACGTTGTTGGTACCAACATAGGCCAGCAGTTTCCGGTCCAGAGCGCCGTTCTGGTTCCCAACTAGAAAATTAGCTCTGAACTCGATTCACGGCGTTGGTAAACCGTCACCAATCTGCTAATCCATTCACGACAAGCATCGACTTCCATGCTTATAAGACACTGGGTATTGACAACGAGGCTGCGTCAGTGCACAAGTTGTTTTTCCCAAGTGGTTGACCTACCTGGATTCATCAGCCATGACGTCATGAGCAGCAGCTGTCCGGCGGAGACATGTGGCTGCTGTCTTGGTTTCCTGGACGACAATTAAAGTTGTGAGATCAAGCTTCCGCTTCGACAGATTTGAGAATGGCGTGGCACAAACAGGCGACCCGCGATACCAGCTTTGGTCCAGTGTTTAATAACGAGGCTTACGATAGCTGGAGGCTAAAGTGCTTGCCGTCGGAGTTAGTTGCTGGTGCTGATGGATAAGTCCGGAGAACGTACTTCCAGGTTCATCAATGGCGCTGATATCATCTTCATCTTCACCGGCACACACACACACATATATATATTGGAATCTCCTTCAACAGGACGGATACATTTATTTAAAACAAGTTTCTCCTCTCAAGCCGAACGACATCATGCCAGTAGAAGTGTGGCGCTCGTTTTGGCCGAAGAAAGCGCCTTTGACAGAGGCCAATTTACCCGACCAGAGAGGCAAGGTATAAATCTCATTGCATTAGATGTACGGTCTTTCATCTGACGGGATCACAGGTTTTCTTGGTGACTGGCGCTTCAAGTGGGGTCGGGGAGAAGCTCGCCCAAATCCTCTACCAACACAATGCCCGAGTGTACATCGCAGCTCGGTCCGCCGAAAAGGCTAGTCAGGCGATCGCTCGTATCGAGAAAGCTTGCCCGTCATCAAATGGAAAACTTGTTTTCCTCCATCTTGATCTCGGCGACTTGACCACAATCAGAGCCAGCGCTTCGACTTTCCTAGCCGGAGAGTCCTATCTTGACACTGTCTGGCTCAACGCTGGCGTCATGTTTCCGGCGCAAGGTTCTAAGACGGCGCAGGGCTTTGAACTTCAGCTCGGCACCAACAACATAGGACACTTTCTATTGCTGCGCTACCTACTACCTTGTCTTCGAACTACGGCTAAAGTCCGACCTCCATCCTCTGTTCGTGTCGTCTGGGTAAGCTCCAGCGCCATCGCGAACGCACCAAGTCCACCTGTCGACTTGGACAATATCAATTACGAAGTTCGTGATGAGGGTGGCTGGGTAAAATATGCCAGGTCTAAGGCTGGCAACGTCCTGCACGCAGTAGAATTCGGGCGAAAGTGCACGGCTGAGGGCAACGGGATCGTGAGTGTATCGCTACACCCAGGTCTTTTACGCACGGATTTGCAGAGAGGAATGCCATCTTGGCAAGCAGTATTTGCGGTAGGATTGACCCATCTAGAAGACTGTGACGCAGCGGTGTAAGCTTGCTAATTTTTCAACGTGATTTCAACAGCAATACGTTCTCTCCCGACCAGCTATTTATGGAGCATATACCGAGCTCTACGCAGGTTTGTCAACAGACATCACGAAGAAAAATCAAGGCGCTTTCAGTAAGTCTAATCTTCAGTACCTTCTTCATCTCCGCCGTAATTTGCTTCTAAATCTGCATCTAGTCGTTCCATGGGGTGACATAGTGCGAACAAGACAAGACCTGTGGGATGAAGACCTCGGACGGCAATACTGGAACTGGACCGAAGCTCAGGTGAAGGAATATTGAGCGCATACGGTCTCCTCATGGGGTTCAACGGGTAGTGGGTACATAATTTGTTCTAAGTTTGGATACGCTGTATAGCTTAGATCGACAACTGCAGAGGTCGCTTACTTCCCTTAGTTTTGAAAACTGAGTGGCGGAGCAGCGCTGTGTATTTGAAAATCTTAAATTAGATGCTTGTTGAGCTTGGTCCATTAGCCTATTTATCTTCCGTTTGTAACGTGATGCGTAGCGAAAACGAAGTCCTGAAAGCCGAATTTTCAGACGAATATTCAAGCAGGTTCGAGACTAGAATCTGAATGGAGTCTTGCGGTTCTCCGGACTTCTGACTGCTGAGAGCAATGCTGCTGCGCCAAAGGTGTTAACAGTTTTCACATCGACGACTTGTACCACGAGTTCATGAACGTAGACAAGCTGGGAGAGACTGGAAGAAGTTGAGCTTGTCTCATTGGGGGAGTAAGGAAGGGTAGCAACCCACCGGAACTGCGCCATATTCAGACATTTGTCGTAACCTTAGCCGAATTAAGTAAGACTTACTCTCCAATCCTTGACGTGTCTGCGACACGATCAACGAGGCGCATCTTCTCGCTCCTATCTCCATTGTATCGTTTTAAGTTGCGAGTAAGGTACCTCAAGATAAGAATATGCCATCATAACGTCAGATTCACTCCTAATTCCGCTTAATTAAATATTACAACTTACTTGCGGTCTTTGGGCAATAATCTACAGAAGGACATACTGACGGTGAGTTGTGTGAAGTCTCGTCTTTGCATAGGCACTAATAACTTTCGTGACAAGTTAACTCTTCTGGATGAGATTGTAAAGTTAATATTGGTAATATAAGTAGGGTTAGGGTTAAGATAATTATAGAGTCTTAGTGGAATTTTAATTGCAAGTTAATATAATAATTAAAATTCTATAATAAATCTATTATTATAAAGTATTATATATAAGCTAAATTAAATAATAACTTATAATATAATTTAATTATC
>JABCJZ010000513.1:0-12075 GCA_013184445.1 Fusarium sp. NRRL 53497 | reverse complement strand
ATGTTCCATCCGATCGGGGATTAAGTCTCTTTAGACGGCCTTTGGCTAAAATAATACATGAAGCTAGCTCGCAGAAAAAAATCAGCCGTAAAAACAAGAGGTATAGATTATCTATCTTTCTTAGACACAGAGTAATATTCTTTAACCTATATTTAAAAACTACTAGGAAGATATTAATTAACTAAGCTAATTTATACATTATAAACTTATATGAGATTTTATAACTTTTTAAATATTTCAAATAATAAATTATTAAATATATCTTAGCTACGGGTAATAAGTAAAAGTAAAATTAATATTAATTTAAAATCTAGATTTAGTAGCTATTAATTAATATAGGTATTATAAAGGTATTATATAGACCTAAAAGGCAGCTTAAGAGAATATAAATATCGAGGGGTCTACTTGTCATCCTTGAGATATCTTAAGCAGAGCACTTAACCTAGCTAGATGCCTCTGCTAATTACTGCCCATTGTAGTAACTGAAGTAGGGTTAGATGAGGAAGGCTGCCGCAAATTTGGGGAAGTGGAGCTGGGTCAGCAGTGCGAGCCACGAGTATAGTATGAGCTCTCAGGTACACGCTGACACAGACACATGCCTGAGGCTTATCTTTCCCACCTCCGCATAATGTGGAGCCAGCTGCACCGTTTCCCTTGCAAGGCCGAGACCGCTTAGACGCCCATCTCAAGAACCATCCAATGAGTCATGGTTACCCTTCCTTCACATCAACAGCACATCCTTCTCCACTCTGGCCTTCCCATCTGACGGAATAAGAAATTTAAATACCTGGGTGTCCAAATTAACTGAATTTGTAACACTGCCACACCAACTCGACTAGCAACAATTCGCATACATTAATCAAGAAATCATCATTCTCAAAATGTCCAGGAACTTCCACTTCCGCATCGCAACTATAGATGACGCCCCTCGTCTCCAAGAACTCATCCAGGCCGCATTCCGCGTCACGAATGGTGCCAATGCTGATTGGATCGGCTCTCCTGAATTCGCTGATGCTTTTAATATCGAATTGAACCTGATCATCAGCAGAATTACAGCTCCCGACGGAAGATTCCTTGTTGCTAGCGAGACCGCGGACAGTCATATCATCGGCTGCGTCAACGTCTTCCGGAAGACTCCCGATTTCGGCCGTCTAGGACTGATAGCAGTAGACCCTACGTTACAGCGTGGTGGACTAGGAAGAATTATTCTTACGCATGGAGAGAGATACCTCTCTCAGGAACTGGGTGTTAGCAGGATCGGATTGAATACTCTACATACCCGAAAGGACATGATCAAGTGGTACGAGAGGCAGGGTTATGTGAAAACGGGCGAGACGACTAAGTTACCTGTCGAAAGGTTCGGACCGGACGTTTCTGCTAAGATAGTACTCATCGAGTTTGAGAAGAATGTCGCTTGAGTATATATGGGAATGTTGTCGGCATGATTATACAGGATGGTGTGGTTGTGCTGTCGGCTAATATATTGACAAATGTGAGTCAGAACGAAAGGGTAGAGCAGGCCTTTCTTTGGACGATTTACGCATCTGAATAGATCATGTATTGAAATTTTGGACTGCTACTACTGACATGAAGGATGCTGCAGCAACTCATTTCTGTGCCTCAAATTCATCCTTGAAGAATCCTCTGATAACCTTTGTACAGCCAGCCTCTGCGATGGCTAGAGAGCCTTCCTTACCAAGCCTCAGGCCAGACATCTCTCGCAAATACCCTTCTAGTCTCTCCCTGTTCCTGCTCGTCGTTCCAACAGCCGCTTTCTGATCAAATACCCAGCGAAGTAGAATGGTACACTCCAAGACGCCGTATTCCTTAGAAAGGTCTTTGCAAATGTTGATCACGGGCCCTGGGGATGCCGTTGTCAATGGTGTGAGAGGGGCGAATCACATTGGGATGATGGACTTCTCTTCAAGATACTTTATCAACTCGGGTTGTTGCAGATAAGGATGGATCTCGAACTGGTTAATGACTGGCTTCATTGAAGTAACTTCAAGGATGAGGTCAAAGTGTTGAATGGTACAGTTGGACACGTTGATGTACCTGGCAAGTCCCAGATCGACGCATCGTTCCATACCCTTCCAGGCCGATTGAAGATCTGCTGGTGAAGCAGCAGAGAACGGGTTGTGTATCATGTACCTAGAGCTAAGGGTTAGCTTGGATTCACGGTCAGTTCTAACGCACGGAAAGACACTCACATGTCCACACAGTCAAGACCCAGCTTTTACAGACTTTTTCTCAAGGTCTTATCTTCCTTGTTGAGCGTCTCGACTTTGGTCATGATGGAAAGCTCGGATCTGGCCAAACCAGATTCCGATATAGCTTCACCTAATTCACGCTCGGTATTATACAACTTACAAGTATTAACGTTAGGAAGTACCATCTCAAATGTTTGGTAGTTATCCATACTCTGTGCACAATCGAAGTGTCGATAACCAACTTGAATAGCTGTCTTGATAGCCTCGACAACTTCGCGATTGAGAGAAGCATTCTCGCTCTGGAACCATTGCGTACCAGTGCCATCGGCAATCTGTCTTGACATCAGTAGGTCCATGGGCTGAATGCCACAAATGACTGACGGCTGGTATCTGGAATCCTGGTCTCATAGTAATTGTGGAAACGCCCGCCATGTCGTATGCAAGGCTTCAAACTTTCGGTCCGCAAAGTTACCAACTGTAAATAGATACACATATACACGTAGCCATTTATAGCCGAGCCTGGCTACTAAACGTTATACTTAAATTACACAAACCCCTTAACTGGAGGAGAGAATTATAACTAGCGTAGCCTCTCATGACCCATTGTCCGAAGAATGGCCGCATAAAGATATTCCTTATTAATGCTTTATTGTCTAAGATCCATTACCTGACGCTAAGAGTGGAAAGTTAGCCTTAAAGTAGCGAGATACCCAACAATGCAGGTAAAGCACCGGATATATAGGTATACAGTGTAGTAAATACTTGCATAGTTATACTTGTATGCTCGTATATTCTCGAACGGTATACCCACACCGCTCGGTCTTTTGCAAATATCCGACTAAGTCTGTCTTTTGGCTAAAGAAGAAACCGCCAAATATACGCCATGAACTAAGAGGCTGAAAAGAATAGTTAAGAAGCTCTAAACTTAGGGATAGGAGAGAGAAATATAAGGAATACCGAAGCTAAACGGAGAATTTGTCGCGACTTGACAGTAACAGAATGTACTTGCATAAGGCCTGGATACAGAACTCACAGCCGTCAGTTAAGCCAATCCTGCCGGTCCTGGAGAGGTTGGGCCATCTCAACGCAAGTAGCTATGCAAGGGGGCTACCTACCTGGATGTGCATTTTACGGCATCAGTCCACCAACAAAGCGTACAAAGACCACTCTGACTTATACTGGACTGACATCTATTCTTTCTAGAGCTCTGGCAGCGTTATTGACACAAGGCTATATAGCTGGTGCTTACAGTCTCTCGTTCGAACTCCGACCCTGCTATATAGTCGAGAGCAGCCCAGCGTTTCGTCTCCTTTCCCAAGTCGGCCCTACCGATTCTTGGGTTGACAGACTTTCCGATGTTGACTTGTTCGAGGAAATTGAGAGGACCATACGAGAATTGCGCCGTATTTACACCTCTCGAGAAGCATCGCCCTTCGATGTTGATGAACATGGTTACAGCGTTGCCAATCGTTGCGTGGGGGTAAGCAGATTGTCTTCAATTTCATAATTTGACTTTGATCCAATCTAACATGCGAATTAAGCTTTATAAGATGGGCTTGAGTTTTCAGGCAGAGTCGTCGTCACGTGGCAGAGGTGTGGATGCAATTATTATGCTTCTCTCGTTCATGTTTGATATTGGCGTTCCTGTTACTGTAGCCTCGTTCTCTCAACGGTATGATTTGTGGTTGTGATCTAAATTCCTCTGCTAAATGAGTCAGAACGTCATTCGATGATGTCACGGAAGATGACTAACACCTATGGATGCTGCCTTATATCTGTGATTTAGTGGCAAAAGGAGATCCTTAGTATAGTCCTCCAACATTTACCCTCCTATTTTGGCAACCAAAGATGATACAAGAAAGTCGATTTGTTCGAGACAATATGAAAATCTGGTTTGAGAACCCTGAAATCTGCGAAGGTAATGTTTATGCCGAACGCTTGCTCACGAAACACTCAAAACTGACCAATGAGCTCTCAGCTTTTTGGTTCAAGGACATACTCGTAGTAGTTCTTCAGAAAGACCAGCAAAGTCTTGAAACCTTCCTCCAAAAGGGCCAGCTCGCTGAGCATCTCTCACAGAGAGATCCACGTAGGCGCAATCTTTTACATACCAACAGCCATCGGGCAACTGGATTGAAGCTACTCTTGGAATATGAGGCAGTGCGTTTGTTGTTAAACGAGACTTCAATCTACAATTTTGCGCCCATACATCATGCCTTTCTGTATATCAAAACTGCTTGCAATGCCCCAGATCAGTGGTCACTGTGCCACGGATGTGGATGTAGTGTCGCTGCTAAACTACTTCTTGAAGCAGACTGCAGCATAATCATGTTGTCGGACCTGTCTGAAGTATTGACAAAGTGTTCGATGAGAGCACGCGTACTGTTCCTAGAGCATTTCAAAAACAGACGGGAGCGCTTGCGAGATCTGGCCCTCATGTTTCTTCCTACTAAGTTTCTAAGTCACTACGCCCTAAGAACAGAATTCTTCCCTGACGCAACTGCTCAGATTCTCTGGGATGAATTGAGCAAATCAGGCATCGAACTGCAAAGACAAGGAATTGAGCTCAGCGAAAGCATCAAGCCCTATAGGCAGTATCGAGAAACACATCAAGGCTTCTTCACACATTCCCATCACCCCAAGGTCGCTCAATTGGCACTTGTTCTTTGGGCTCAGCCCATTCAAGAGTGCAGAATCCCCCCTATTTTGCCGATTGTGAACGCTACCGCCCATCTGGAGTGGGAGAAGGAAAACTTGTCGTATGCCAGTTGGCTGCTCCAGCAAGGCGCTCAACTTGACATCCCCTTGACTCCGTTTAGGCTGACAGCTTCTCACCGGCTCGCGAACTATTTTGGAAATTGGATACGTTTCTGCTATTGTAGTCATGGCGATCTGCCCGTATCTCTGGGACGAGAACTCACTATACCGTTATCAGCCATTTGCTGCATCGAGTCCCAGTCGAGCCTGCCTTGTCCTTGTGTACAAAAGTTGGATCGACCGTTGGCTCATTTCCTATTTGCAACTATCGATCCCACCTTTTGTTATTATTCCCGGCATGCCGCGGTTTCACTTGCAATAAAAGAGGGAGTCTCTTTTATGATACAGTTTGTTGATCTGATGGAATGTAGTGTCACTGATCTTGACATGGCGTACCTGGCCAGATCTTATTTTAGAGCTCTGGTATTTAAAGCTCGAGGCATCAGACACCTCCCATGGTGCCATCAGGACAATTGCCAAGAGCTAGAGAATATAGCCGGAGATTCTCACCTCCAAGAAGAATGGAATGAAATACTCGATGAGGACTACCCTCTTATCAAGAAGCTTAACGGGCTACAAGGGGAATTTGAGGAAGAGTTTCTATTGGCAAAGTGTTTCTTTAGTAGACTTTTTGCAGGTTTGTTACTTGCAAAAAATGGTCAAAGTGGAAAGGGAGAAGGATATTCCTCTTTCTGATAACCAGAGGCGTGCTCTTCGTGAGTCTGGTGTGCTGTTGGACAGCAATGATGAGTCCGGTGCTTCTTCAGAGTACGACGGCTTGACAGATCATAAGTATAATTGCGAAGATTTAGATAACGACAAAGACGAGGTTGGGGTTAATAGTGGAGATAGGAGTGAGATACCTTGATATATAAGTCTGCAAGGTTAGGGTATTTTAATAAATTCTAGTTTTCATCGTCTGTCCTATTTTCAGTAAAAGATTTCAACATGGGGAGCGGAAACTCAGCCAACTTCAATCAACCTCAAGAGTAAAGTTTCTCACGGTTTGCCACACTGAGCTTTTGAATCAGCAACATGTGAGACGACAAAACAGAATTTAAGGATGGTATATCCTATGCGATGTCCATTCTTACAAGTATCGTAGCAAATTATCTAAATTAATTCAGTTTACTTCTTTATCTTAATATTTACTAGTAGCGAAGTGCAGTAGTTACTGAAACCCAGCTGTCATTTAGTGTTACAGAACGATCAATAGGCAAGCGACAGCTTTAGCTCTCCGTAGTTAATTTGAGGACAGCATTAATGCTGCACTAGCCTCTCTGCCACTCCCCAGCATCAAAAGCTTCCCGACCAAGGTCTTGAATCTTGGAGGTACTCGGGCCACCTTTCAGCAATTTCGTCAACCCAGCCGTGCTCCATAATAGTACTAGTCAACATGGTTTCCACCTCGGCATATTCTAAAGACGCCAGGTAATTCTGCGGGTCAAAGTCCATGTTTCCACCAGCGCAGACACTCGAGGCAGTCTGGTTTGGATGACCGGATCCCTCGGTTATAGTCGAAAGAAACCCAACCGAGGTGGACCCGTCACGGAGGCACCCATTATCAGAATCCGGCCTTGGTTGCTTCAGAAGCTGATCAGGTGTGTGGGCAATAGCCCAGGTGCCCAGACCCTCTTCATCAGCCGAGCAGCATCCGACAGGAGCCGGGGGAGTTAGAAACGATTCAGCAGAGATTCCTGCTTTATAGGCAGTATTATTAAGAAAGATCTCGGCATACTTGGCGTAGATATGGACAGACTGGATGGATCCGAGATAGCACAGACAGTCCCGGAAGCGATAAAGATGTCGCTGTTTACAATCCTCGGTTAACGAGGTTCTGTACTCCACGAGATGATTTACCGCCGCGGTAAGTAGGAACGTCACACTGGCCGAGGGTAGGAAGCGAAGAAGCCCACAGAGTTGAATGTCTTCCAGGCACCTCGTGATCATCAACGCAGCATGACTCATTCTCTGCTTTGTCAAGTCCCGCCCAGCGGCTGGCGACGCGGCTGCCAAAAGTTGCGGTCGGTAGAACGCGCACAGAATGGCATGGTAAAACATCATTACCAGAGAACGATGTAGCAAGAGCATCTTTTGACTGGCACCCAGCGCCGGTTCGTTGGGCTGTTGATGCTGCACGTCGCTAGGGAGGTTGTGCAGCCAAAGCTGTAGGGCTTGCTCTAGCCGTGAGATGTCGTCATTATTTGCTCCCTGCGGATCTGGCATCAGAATCAAGGTGATCTCTGCAGTATTGCCGAGCTTGGGATTAGCATCGATGTACAGAGTGTCAAAGACCTGCCCAAGAAGGAGGCAGAGTTTTGTTTTTTCGATACACCATCGTGCTAGGCGGTTCTGTAGAACTGGATCCCGTATGTATTCACACCCCTCCAGCATGTCTGTTATCTCTGCTCCATAGGTCGCAATCTGAAAATCCGGCTCATCAAGGAGAGGCAGATGGAACTCATTGTGTTTGATCTTGGGTGGCATCCGTACACCCATATTGAGCACACGATCTCGAAGGAGGCATGACCAGCCAACTCGCTTCCACAGGCGCTTTCTCACTTGTGACATGTCTGTGTTACTAGGATCTCTGTACAGGCCGATAGTGCGTGCCATCAAGCATGCCGTTTCAGCCCAGTACCAGTGATTAGCTGGTTCATCGTGTATCTCCTGCCAGTAAGACATGAGCAGCAAAGCCTGAACCATCCGAAGTCGATCACTCTCGTAGCCCATAGTGTAGAGGAGCTATGGTAGATTTATTAGCACTTCGTCGATAATATGTTATACTCCAGTAGGGGAATTCACACCTTGGCCCCAAGGAAGAAGTTTTTCCGAGCCGCCAGCCTAGACCTATAACCGCCGGCCATGAGGTATTCCTCGTCCACAAATGCAGCGCCGGCCAGCAACACGGCATAAAGGACCAAGAGGCTAATTCTTCCTCCCGATCCATCTGGGCGAGCAATGGCGATTAGAAATTCTTCGAGGTCAAGCACTGGACACAGTGGATGAACCCAATCAATGTAGCTTCGAAGGAGGGCATTGCGCAGCTCCGGCTCCGGAATAGTGAGTACCTGCTTGGCCGAGATGTACTGAACATCTTCCTCGGTCCAGCTTAATGGCAAGGGACTCAAATTAGCTGGTAATGCTCCGGCTACGACAGGGATTGGATTGGACATTGCATTGCGTGCATCTAGTAATGTAGGGTATCCTTCCCCATTGGCAGTGGAGTCGTCTTTGTTAACTTAGATTTAATTGCTTTTTTTTGTGACCAGAAGGACTTTGCAATAATAAACTCACCGAAGCATTCGGAAAGAGACATCTCATCTGTACTCAACGAAGCGTTCTCACCGGAAGACTCCCGTGCTTGTTGGGGGTTTGCGGGAGCATTCATAGGAGGCCCGTTGGTCTCATCTGGTGCGCGATTAACTCTTTTCCTACGCCCTCTATAATTGTGACCAGTTAATACCAACTACCGGATGCTCGCAAAGAATACACACAGTACAGAGAAGCAAATAAGAAGGATTGAGCTTGGGACGAACCTTTTCCTACCCTCCAGCAGCATACAGCAGACTTTGGCGAGTTGACAGTTTGAGCATGAGGCCCCAAGCCGCACGACGTCGCATTTGACTTTGCGCTCGTGGCATCTGCGGCATGCTTTGGGGGCACGCCGCAGCTTGGATTCGTTTTTTGGGTGGTCAGGAGCCATGAGAGATATGGGACAAGGAAAGCCAAGGCATCGGTTAGATATCTGCTGTTCGTATGTATCGTGCTACAGGAGGAAATTGTCTGGTAATTGTTAAATGAGTCGCAAAAATGGCTTGTGCCCAAAATGAATCAAGCTAGAGGGAATGTGAGAGGGGGCTGACCCCGGTCTGCGTGGCTTGCGGTGGCTTCGAGTGCGAGATTTGATAGGGTAGCAAGGATATTAGGTCATGCTCCATTTCTTAATGCGGAGAAAGGGGCCAGCAAACCAACAACTCCAAGATCCTCGGCTTACCCCAGAGATAATGTACCCCACATTCGGTGTCGATCAGTCGGCCCATTTCTTCGCACTACTACATAGTATGCATACATAACGCTGGGACTGTGGAGCATCTGTTCCGGCCCTGCAAGCCTTGCAAGCATGCGGAGTAGCAACAGTGGATGGCTATGGCTACCTGCATGCAGGATTCGAGGGGGCAAGTCACAAAATATGTCAAGCCTATTGCTCAAGGGTTCTCATGTCATCCTACGTCAGTGTCAACTGTCAATCTAGCATCAACAGTCTCGGTTGAAACGACCCAACCAATCCAAACAAATTCAATTTAGTACTGTCAAAACAACAGTAAAAACTGTACTATAATAGTTCTCCTAATTCAGCCAGACTAATAAACCTATCCGCAACAAGGTCCAAGGCACAGCCATGTCCTAGTATAGTCCCCAAAGTTCCCATGGCAAGTAAGAGGAGTCTCGCTGCGCACGACGTAGGTACTTGGCCTCAGCATCTCATGAGATGTTTGCTAAGTAGGTCGGTCTCGGGTTATGCCTATAAGTGAACGCCAGGAAGGGCAATGCCTCCAGAGTGGCAGCCCGCTCCAACGAGGATTCCTGAATTTGTCAGCTTTGTGTAGCAGTTGGTAATTGAAGAGTTTGGACGCTCGGTCAGGGAACTGAATTGGCAGGACATATACTTCAAAGATGGGGTTTACCCCTGTCCTCATTATTTCCTCCAAGGATGTGGACGTGTGGCTAAAGGCAGAATTCCCGATACGCGGCAGGGAAGAACATCGTGGTATTGAGCCTCGATTATCTTGCATAATTAAATGGTCAGAATGTCATGGAAAGCATAGATCGATCGATGGATCTACGTAAAGCTTTAGATACCTACAATAATATTTACAAATGCAAACTCTCCTTCGCAGATGCTCCGACATTAATACTAACAAGCTCGACGTCGCTCTTATTGCTCGTCCTATCGTCACCCCATACCTCGTCCGCAGTAAGTTCGGGTGAGTCCGGAGCAGGGTGATCTTCTGACATGCGAGTCGCGCCTCCGGCGTGTCCAGAGTATGATGTCTCGCCAAACTCCTCGAACCCTCTTTGGCCTGGCCTGTGCGAAGAGATAGGTCTGTCTCCTCGAGCTGAGTAGTTATCTTGATCAGATGCTGTAAAGCCATGCCGAAGATAAGGCCGAAGAGCCGGGAGGCAGGCAACAACGAGCCCAATGTAAATGTCTAATGAGTTCCATAACGCTATAGGATTCTTTGTAAGCAAACATGGACCTGACAGTCAGTTAACTGATAGATAAATTTACTTACCCACTATCGTGATAGATTTGAAATCGCCAGGGTGGCTTAGTTCAACGGATAAGAACCGTGTCAAGCAGAAGGCAATATCGACTAATCCCAGGAGCAAGACACAATAAGCGCTTATCTTTGTCCTCCTGCTCATCCTCAGGTTATATATAACGAGGAACGGTAAAGCAAATACTAGATAAATAAGTATTAGCAATTCTCACAACTTCTTGGCCAGTATTTCCCGTGTTAGTAGAACGACCTACTAAAAATACTACTACTAAAATGCAACACCCAGGAGACTGTGAATATACAAATCACCGTCTTTACACTGCACATGCTTTCTGGGTTCTCCAAGGCCCTTGAGAGAATCTGTCAGAGGAAGTCGATTGCTGAAGGCATGAAGATAGCTGAACAAATTTGTGGAAAGAAAAGAATACCCAACTTACCAATACCTGGAAGGCGGAAAGCAAAGGAAGAGATGCAACGATATAGACACAATGAAACTGACTATAACGTATCCAATAGTTACCCAAAGTGCTATCCTTCTTTTCTCCAGGAACGGCGGGAATAGCTGGAAGTAGACGGCTAAAAGAGACGCCTTGCAGAAGTAAGGTGTGGTGAATAACGGTATAGCACTTGCCCAGATCATCTAAAAACCACGGTAGGGTTAGCCTTATGTGTATTAAACCATTAGAATTTGCAAGAGCCGATGCGCGATCGAGATGACGAACACCGTTACACTTGCCTTTCGGACAAATTTGAACGTTTCCAAGTCAACATGATAATTCGTGAGAGAATAATCGATCTCAGGCTTTAATGCCCCGTAGCTGCTGAGAATGATATTAAAAGGTGCTGACGCGAATGCCGCGCACCATCCTAATATCATGAGCCCGTCACTGAGCATCAGCCGCCGTTTTTGTATCTTGAGTCGTAGATAGAGTCGCGCCGCGATGAGTGTTGTCGCAATGGCGATTAATGTATAGACAATGGCCTGGCAAGGAGGTCAGTGACGTTACGAATACAGCGATAAATATGGCTCTTGGCAGCAGGGTTCATGCTTCGGACGGGGCGGTGCACGTGGACTTGCCAGGAGGGCGGAGGCAGACGGCGCTGGAACCATGGTGACTAGTCGGAGATAGAGTTGAGAGGATAATCTAGTCTGTGCGAAGACAGCAGTAAGTAGTTTTCGTTGCGAAAAAGAGATAGAGGCCTTCAGCAAAGCGCACGAGACAGCTTATTTAATTCAGCTGAAATAATTTCGAGGGGAATGCTCCTTAAAAACTCTGTAAGAATGGCTGTGACGCTATAGCGTATTGGGTTTCTTGGCATGTGGGTTAACGCTAATAGTGTGTCTGAGTAAAGTGGAAAGTATCAGTCATTAACTGCCTATAGGAACCACTGCTGTGTGCTGCCCCACATTCCCCAGACAGAGACTTCAAACCTCGACTCTCCACGCTATTGATTGCCACGCCTGCTAACCAAGCATCTTACAGTATGATTACGGTGCTTGCGGGGAAACCTAGCCTTGGGGTTAAAGAAAAAACGTGGTTATATGTGAGTCAGACCTTCCCCCTATACCTAAGCTAGACTATGCTTTATTTAGTAAATGAAAAGTAAATAAGAAGTAGATTAGGTAAATAATAAGCCAGATTATAATTAGTAATATATAATTAATTAAAAAAGTAAAATATAATAATAATAATTTAAAAGTAAGGACTTTTTTTATAAATCTAATAGTTATTAATTAAAAAAAGGTTTTTAAATAAGAATAAATTAATAATATATTATAAGTAATTATTTTTCAAATTAAGATAATAATATTAATATTATAT
>JABCJZ010000507.1:0-13325 GCA_013184445.1 Fusarium sp. NRRL 53497 | reverse complement strand
ATATAATTCTTTCCTATTTAAAACAGATATACTGCTAAATCTCTAATAAAGGTTCTTACTTAATATAAGTAGATATTATAGATAGACTAGGTGAGATTAAGTGCAGCAGCGATTATAGATAATTTAGCTCAGTACGCCCTATGCTCCAGTAGGAGATTTTCTGGGGCCGAAGACCCCCTGGATGAAAAATATACATAATATAACATAACAAGCTGGTATCGAGTCAAAAGCTCCTTTGCCGCCAACGGAAACAGGAGATTTTAGAAGTTGGTGTGGGGTCACCCAAGGTTAATCTTGCCCAATACACGAGAGATTCAGTTGGCTTTAATGCCCTACGCAGCCAAATGAGGGTTGATGCTGCGCTGCCCCACATTAAAGATCTCAGGCGTTTCTTGCATACCGTAGCCCCCAACGCCTAGATAGCAACCAACAGGCCGTAAGCCATAACCCCGCCTCTAAGAATACCATATCTAGGTTCGGGTGACGTAGTTGCCTATTGTTACAAAGTCCCCAATATTTTCTAGCCTCAGGACTATGAACTTTTACCCTTTTAATTATTGTTTTGGTCCCTTATCTACGCTTAATCCAGCATGTCTGTCTTATTTTTTGTCGCTTTGGCTGCTGGCAGCTGCATCGCTTACCTGGTTTTTCAATCCTTGGCTATAAATGCTCAACATCGTCTACCGCCAGGCCCAAAGTCCCTTCCGCTCATCGGAAACATTCGAGACTTCCCTGCAGAAGGTGTTCCAGAATATCAACATTGGCTACGACATAAAGATCTCTATGGGCCTATCAGTTCAGTCACTCTCCTTGGTACCACCCTCGTCATCATTCACGACAAGAAGGCTGCCCATGACTTGTTAGAAAAGACTTCTATTAAAACCTCTGGTCGGCCATCTATGACCTTTGCGAATAAGCTTTGCGGCTACGAGCGCATCGTTCTGTGTCAGGGATACAACAGTACCTTTCGCCAGTATCGAAAGCTGCTTCATCAGGAGCTAGGGACAAAGGTATTGGCGGCGCAATTCCAGGATGCTCAGGAAGTTGAAGTGAATCGACAATTGGTGAGAGTCCTCAATGATCCCGATAAATGGCTTGAGCACCTAAAGACGTAAGTGAACCACGCGCCATGCCTAGAGGTTAATTCTCATGCAAATATTTTAGTACCGCTGCCGCCACAGTCTTGAAAATGACTTATGGCTATGCTGTCAAGCCTGGAAATCGGGATGCTCTGGTAGATCTCATTGAGAAGATGATGACTGAATTCTCACTCGCTGCTGTTCCTTTTGCTTGGCTCGTAGATCTTGTTCCCATTCTTCAGCATCTTCCCGAGTACTTTCCTGGGTCCAAGTTCAAAAAGACAGCTCGAAAATGGAGGGAGTCTATCCACGCCAGTGCGTACATTCCCTACCGATTCGTTCAACGGCAAATAGCTGCAGACAATTACCGACCGTCATACGTCTCGAAGCTCATTCGCCAATGTACACAGGATGGCCCTGACAACACGACTTTGAATCGTGACGATGAGGAGGCAATCATATGGACAGCGGCGAGCCTGTATGGTGCTGCAGCAGATACAACAGTAATCACACTTACAACCTTTACCCTCGCCATGGTCCTCTTTCCAGAGGTACAAATCAGAGCTCAGAAGGAGATCGACTCCGAGCTAGGAAGCAAACGACTTCCAAGCTTTGAAGATCGTCATCAGCTTCCATACGTCGATGCCCTGGTCAAAGAAACTTTACGATGGTGGCCCATTGCACCAATGGGTTTCCCACATACAGCCGATGAAGACATCCTGTATAACAATACTCACATTCCCAAAGGAGCATACCTTCTGCCGGCAGTCTGGTGGTTTCTACACGATCCAGCCGTATACGCCGAGCCTGAAAAGTTCGATCCAGAACGCTTCTTGAGACCTCGCAATGAGCCTGATCCCGGTTTACAGGCATTCGGCTACGCTCGCAGGATATGTCCTGGACGATTCTTCGCCGATGCAAGCCTTTACTTGAATATTGTCAAGTGCTTAGCTGCCTTCAATATCAAGAGGGCACTTGATAGGAATGGTGAAGATATTGCTGTCGATGTTAAACCCAAACCAGGCATTTTGAGCTATCCCACAGAATTTCAGTTTAAGGTCTCGCCACGCAGTCAGGCGCATGTTGATCTGATCCGTAGAATTGAAGCAGAGGTGTCGCGAGATGAGGGTGATGCTGAGCTACTAGAGACTATGGACGACTGGAGAAAGGGTAACAAGCTCCAGGAGATTTAAGATATAGAGCTGCGTTAAGCTACGTAGGTCATAAAAACTTATTTTCAGAACATTGTTTGACATACGCCTATTGTCTAGTGATCAAAATAGAATCTGACCACACTCACAAGTGAGAATTTATCTCACTAGCCACTTCGGTCAGCCAATCTGCGACGCAATCCGTACACTCATCCATTTTCTCACATATAATCTGGTGCGTCGTTCCCTTCAACCAGTGGACCTCGGTCACTTTCTCCACTTTGCGCATTTCAGCTTAAAACATCTCAAGGGGCACGGCAAAAGGTAATGCGTAGCATGGATTAGGGGTTGCCATAGCCCTTCTGTCACGGCTAGATCTAGATATCAACTGTAAGCATGCGAAGGGTCTTACACCACTTGCGTACTTAGGAACTCTTCTTTCCGTCTTATCCAAAGGTCCTCAAGCGATCAAGATTGCCAAACTATTACTTCAACACAAGGATGGCGACGTGAATTGCCAGGATTTGAAGGGCAATAATCCTCTCCACCATGCAGCCCGCAAAGGAAACAAGCAATTGATTACAGCTTTGAAGGAGAATACTAAGTTATGTCTCAATCTAAGAAACAAGGAAGGACAGTCTGCTTTATCAGTAGCAGCAGAGCTCGGACTTCATGATGCTGTCAAGCAGCTACTGCGAAAGGACAAAGTGGATTCTAAGCTAAGAGACTACACTGATCGAACGCCGCTCTCATGGGCCACAGGACCGTCCACGTATCAAGTCAAAAGCAAGCATGGTGAGGTAGTATCATGTTTGCTAGCATATAAGGGTATCGATGCGAACTCGAAGGATGACAAAGGTCGCGCACCACTGTCTCATACTGTTACTAGCAAATCGCCAGATGCAAACAACGTGATGAAAGGATTGCTTTAAAAAAGGAAGTCGATGTGAATCTCAAAGATAAGGCCGGCTGTGCTCCGTTGTCACATGCAGCCCAGCACGGCAATGTGAGTACTGTTGAGATGTTGATTGAAGGTAAGGGTGTGGAAGTTGAGGATCGGGATGACGACGGAGATTCGTCTCTGGAACTCGCTTAACAAGAGCTGAAAAAATCTAGTTTTATAATAACTATTATACTAAAGAACAATTCCACTACCATCCCTGCCTAAAAGTAAGTTTCATTACTCTTAACTCTTTCTTCCCAATTACCATCCATTTATCACCATCCTTCATCTGTTGGCCTCTTCCCATTGCATACCGCTTATAGTAGTCTGTCCCGCTACAATCTTCCAGCGCGCACACTCCGCCAGTCCAATCGGTGGGGGGCATTTTTTCAGCATACATAAACACAGTCAGCTCAGCCAGCTCGGGGAACATGTGTTTAATAAGCATTCTGATCGTGTCGCCAGCTCCTTCATGATACGTCCAGCTAGCGCTGATACCCAATCTCTGCAAACCATTTCCCTTCGAATCACGAAGACTCAAGCCAGATAGGAGTTGCGATATCCTGCGGTAGTCCAGATCGCCGAGTACAACGACGGTATCAACGGCAGGATTAATATACAACACACGATTCAAGTCGTTAATGCTATCGCCAGCATGCTCATACGGCGCAACAGTCGCAAGGGGGAACTTGACTTGATAACAATCCAATGCGGCAGATCTCGCCTCGGAATTTACTGACAGCGCAGCAGGATTGCTACAACGGCTTTGCCATTTCGGCACGCCTCCATGTTGGAAGTCGTCGGCGTAATGCGATCTGCGGGCGTGAATTTCGACGCAACGGGGAACAAAAGAGTAGCGCCAGATTTTTAGACGAAGCTCGCTAGGGAGGTAGGGAAAGAGATGGAAGGAGAAAGCTGGCACAGATGTTGGAAGGGCTGGCCCCACTGTTGATTGCAATCTGCTGCTGGCCATAGTCAGCACCGTTAAGGGTCTTTGCTCAAGGGAAGATAGACACGAGTCAATAAGACAGAGCAAGAGTTAAGTAAATAATACAGGTAGAAGAGAAGCGGGGAAGTCAATAGTAGCTAAAATCTACTCTGTACTTCCTTACGAATAGAGAAGGTGGGGATAAATGTCATAAAGTGTGATTATATAATGGACCCACTGAAGAAAACAGAAAAAGACACCGCCCGCCCAGCCCTAGCCGCAAGCTACTAACGACAATGCTTATCTAATCAGGTCGGCCGATTTTACTGCTAATTATTTTATAACAGGGTTATTAAGGAATTGTAAAAGACTATAGCTATAGGAGAAAATTAGAGTATATTAATAATCTTACCTATAAATAATAAAGTATGGGATATCTACCTATTCCCTTTAAATCTTAATTAGTAAAAGATATTTAATTTTATACTATTTTTAAATAGCTTGAACTTTTAAATACTATTTAAATTAGAAATTTAATTTTCCATTGTAATGCTTCCTTATCTTTTCTTACCTTTAAATTAAAGATGTTTTCTTAAAGTAAATTGCGTTAAAGTGCCTTTCTCATTTAGTCTCATATTTATGGCCGGTATAAGATTGTTCCGTAATTGGATTTATAAGCAGTGCGATTAGGCTCTAAAAACAGCTACATTAGCTCCTTTCTCGTCACCATGCCATAAGCATTCACCAATTACCGACTTTCAATGCTATCAACCCGGCGCAAATCCTGCAGAGCATGCGTCAGATCGAAACGACGATGTGATCTTGGACTGCCAGTCTGCGAGCGATGTCTTGCTAGAGGAGTTAGCTGCGAGTACCCTTGGGCAGATCTTGATAATAATAGTAGATCTTCAGTGCCAAGTCTCGGTCCCCAGGACTTCTCATGGATTACCGAACCGACAAGTGGCATAAACAACTCCATATCATGCCCTATTGACGCTGTCCCTTCGATCCCTCAACCAATTTCGCCAGTTCCTCCAATCTCTGTAAGGGGATCTTATCAGTAACAGAGTGAACTTGGCCCTCAATCTTGATCTAACAATGACAAGATCTGCAACCCAAAATTCGCAGCTTGTTCAATCTGCAAATGCAGAGAAGGGCCCAGCAACTGCTGGCAGCCAGTTTCAAGCTCGCACAGAATATGTAGGACGACGTCTTGCTGCGCAAGCCGTTGCATTGGCCCAAGTTGGCCGAACTACTTTCATTCATCATACACAAACTGGATCTTCCGCGGTTTTGCAAGATGCTCTCGCGGCAAGCGCTTTACATGCGATGCGGGATCCAGCCAACGTGGATATCATCAAGAGCGACATTGCGAGACGGGCTGCAATTCTTATTGAGGCTGTTGAAAGAGTAATCCTTCAATCTTCAACAATTTGTCTCGACCTTCTTCCGCTAGTTCAGGCGTTGCTTATCTACCAATGCATCCGACTCTTTTCTTCTCTAAATATCACACAACAAGCCCAAGCTGAGCGTGATGCTATTTTCTTGTCATCGTGGGCAGCGAAACTCCGGCAAAGGATACGCCCATTTGACTTGCCGACAGATTGGATGGACTGGGTTCGCCAAGAAAGCATTCGGCGAACAGTATTGTTCGTCGAAGTGGTTACTGGCACATACACGTTTCTGAAGCATGGATGGGATAGTGGAGAGCAAGCGGTAGCGAAACTTGGATTTACTGCCCAAGCTGCACTCTGGGAAGCCAAATTAGCAGCTGAATGGAGACATGCGTGGGCCGAATCTCCTCATCTTGAGCTCACTATATCGAGCTTTAGTCGGGAAACAGAAAATGCTAAACCTGATGATTTTGAAGAACTGGGTATGCTGCTTCGCGCAACTTTCACTGGCCTGGAGGCATTTGAAGAATGGCTCGGCGGAGACAAAGAAACATTAAAGAGATGGGGACTTAGAGAAGACAGGGTGCTCCCTGTATACTAAGCATTGTATTCTCTCCAAAGTCTAGCGTGTTTCCCTTCTCACCCACTTGGAGTCTCCAACCCATGCACCCCAACGCGAGGGAAGGTTTCGTCACTCTCAAGACGTTTCCTAAGTTCACCTGAAGCAAGCTCTTTGACATCCCAAGCTGACCAAATAAATTTTCCATGCAAGAAGGCTGCCTCGTCCGAAGCCGCCCATACTCCGGTAGCTGAGGGGAGACTGACTAAGATTGCATGAGTCATTCGCTTCCACGGGAAAGGGAAGTGGCTCAACTTACTATCGTCCCAGTCGAGCGTGGTTTCGTCGGCTCCTAGATCTTTGGCAGTTGGGGTGAGGATGGCACCAGGGTGAACGCTCATCATTTGCATTTCAGATGCTGGCAGCTCACGAGCCAGCAGTTGAAGCAAAAGAGCAGCCGAGTTCTTAGTCAAAGAGTAACTGGGGGCATAAGAAGCGGCAGTGAAATCGTGGATGGCAGAGGTAGAGATGTTGACAATGTACTTCTACACGCCTTGTGGTCAGTAAAATAAAGCGGTAGAGATATGGTGGTGATTATGGCCATGATTTCTCAACATACCTTGCGTCCCTGGCCCAAGGGTTGCTTCCTCAGCCTGTCGCAGAACTGATGGGAAGATCGAACATTAACCTCATAGGCCTTCCAGACCTCTTTCCAGCCCAGAGCCGTTAACTTTCCAAATTGGCCTGTCATAGCAGCATTGAGAACCAGCACGTCAACGACGATGCCTTCTGTAGCAAGTTGATCCCACAGCCTGTCGACACTAGCAGGAGAGGCAATCTCGCAGCCTCGGCCTTCAAAGACAGTGTGCGTGTCAACCCCATCAGACTCAGAAGTGAGTTCCTCAGCGGCTAAATTGACTTTGATTTCGTCTCTGCCAACCACAATGACTCTTTTAGCACCAGCAGTGCCAAATGCGCGAGCAATTGCAAGACCAATTCCACGAGTGGCTCCCGTGATAAGGATGGTTTTGCCAGCTTGAGATAGAGATGGGTTGGAAGGCGAGATGGCGGGGTAAACAGTCTTATGAGTCTTTTCTGTAATAGAAAAGCAGCGATAGCGAATTTCAACTGTGTCTTTTGCCATATTGAGAGTTGATGTATAGAAAAGATATCAAAGTATGATGAGTTGCTGGAGGGAGTAAGGGATCTGGGGTTATTTCAACTTGGAAAGTAAAATAGATTGGACTTTATATCTAAATATCTGGGATCATAAAGTCTCATAGCGATGTCAGGAATAACATCGTCGCGGAATTCCACGAGGTAGTTTAGGAAATTAAGTCTAGGCAGTGAGGAAGTCCGTAGTGGAGTTCCGCAGTCTCAAGCCAATATCGCAATATCGTGACCCTATGAAGACGCATTCTAGTGGGATCCTCTTATCTGATCATATCAAATACAGTTGCTTAACTCAAGTCTCAGAAGTAACCAAATATCGCGTTTTCGTGATAAGATTCTCTTGCCGGTTTCTTTCAGGTCGTACCTGTCAGTCTGACATTCGTACAAGTCTATTCCCTGACCCAATCTCCCAAGCTGGATGGTACGTACTGTGTAGTTAGAAGCCCAGCTAAAATAACCCTTTAGGTATGTATAGAGCGTGGCACCCTCCGAAGATACGCGGTTGCAACCACTCCTCCTACACATCAGACCATGAATCCACCCAGCACAAACAGCTGTGACTACAGAACGTCTCGCCGTGCTAGAGAGACGTTTAATCATGGCAAAGCATGGGATCTTATGGCTGAGGTCAAACAGCTCCCACAACATGACCCAGAGGCCGAACCAGAAGGCGGCATTAATCTATCCGAAAATAACCATTATTATTGTTTTTAATCAAAAAAGAACCTCACAGGAAAATGGAAGAAGACATCTCGCATTCTTATACAAACAAATAACTATAGAGAGAAATTATAGCCTATCACACTTTGAATAATGCTCATCAGCTCGCCTGATGCTTGATGGATTGCAGGGCGGGCACTCATGACCAGTAGTGCGAGTGATACAGTAAGGTAACGATAAGAGGACCATGATAGCGATCTTGACTAATGGTCGTTTAAAGATCGCGCAGCCTATCTATCTTCTGAGATGATAACTCCCCGCTATTTTCCGGAGAATCGGAGAGTCATGGCTTACACTAACTAACTTGGTCCAACTGGTTCAGGATAACGGATGCGCACATTTGTACAAGGGTGCTATCAGAGTCATGTGAGCCAGACAGGCCTTCCTCTTCAGGCTCTCCTCGTGGATGCCACAGAAGGGATATTAACTGCCCAATACCGCGCTGACAATATCTCTGCGCCACGCCATTTCTGCTGGCTGACTGAGTTCTTGTGGTTCTTCAGGGTGGAAATCAACCATTGATTCGCTATTTCTTTTTTGCCCTAGCCCCTAGTTGCACGGCACTCTTGACCCAGATACTTGCCCCTCTGTATTGTACCGGGTACTTCTCAATGAAGCCTTTCTCTATCGCCCTGTTGTCGCAGGCCGCGCATCAACGAGCAAAACGAAAGCCTGGGCGATGCTCGAACGTGACACTACACTGGACAAGTGCTGCTGGACCATGGCAAAGAGGTCTTTTACTGTGCAACATGTTACTTTAACATCCGGAAGTTGTACTGAACTGACTGGCTTGCGTTAGGGCTTTTCGAAAGTGCCAATAACCCCAAAGACGACCCGATCGTGATTCGGCTGAGCGGGTAGGTGCCTCCGTATTGTCGAATGGCTTTATAACTGATATTGTCTCTAATTCGTTGCAGTGGTCCTGGAGGAGCCTTGACTTTCGCCGCTCTGACCGAGGTTGGCCCATGTTGGATCATCACGACCGATGATACCACTCACCATAACCCCTACCACTGGACCCAAACCACGAATCTACTTATAGATGAGTGAGTGTATACTATAATCTTATCGTGGTTCTTATTTGCTGATCATGCGTGGTTTCAGCCAGGCAGCGGGCATGGGCTTTTCCCAAGCCTCTGAAGATGCCGCTTTTCACGTCAGAACTCTCGAGGATGCAGCTGATGACTGTAGCTCTCTTTTGTACAAATCCTTCGAATCTGTATTCCCCGAAATTTCCAGTAATCCTCTTCACGTGGCGACTGAGTCATATGGCGGATGCTGGGGGCCGGCATTTGTTCACCATATCATCGATTCGCAGACAGTACGTGCCAAAAAAGGCCATCAAAAACGCCGTACAGTCTCTGATTCTCGTCAATGCTGTTATTGGACTGCTTGGCGGACAACCCTAAAACGCTAATTACGAATTTGGTTGCTCAGAGCAAGGTAAGGCCCTCAAGCTTGGGGTGGGTTTCAACAGCACCTGTTGCGACAAGATACGGGAGCTTGGACCCAAATGTGAGAGGTGCGCAGCCTTGTGTGAAAGAGAGAAAGATCTGCAGGTTTGTAAAGATGCCTCGTTGTTTTACGAGGGAAGCGTTTGCCCCTGGGTAGAATTGCACAGGAGGAACTTATATAACATTGAGTCGGCCTTGTTCCATGATATTCAATTTCGAGCCCAGTGATTAATCCATCGCCAATGTCGTACAGGTCCCACGCCACGACGACGCGTCTGGTCTTTGTATGGATATAATCCAGCTTGTCACTCCCTTCCTAGATTCTGATAAGGTCAAGAAGCAACTGGGATTCGAAAACTTCAACTATTCGGTAATCGGCATAGATATTCCCAAAAACTTTAGGGAAATAGATGCTATGACACAGTCCGCTATTCGTGAATTTATTGACATCCTTGAATCCACTCCCGTTCGCGTCCTGTTCATGAATGGCGATACTGACATTCTCGTGTAAGTTCCCATATTCTAGAGAGACTGCGTCTGAAGGAATTCGAGATTTTTCCTTCTGGTCAAGGACATGAAGATCATCAGAAACTGCAGATTTCTTGTCATCCTCCTCATCTTTGCTGTTCATTGCTGTGGGCTGTTGAGTAGTTGGCATCATTCTCACAAATTAACAAAGTCTGAGAGACAAACGCGAACACAATGCAAGATTTTGCTACCCTGCTTGAAGAAGATTTATGTCTTCAGACTGACCCATCCTTAGGTTCCCGTCATCGATAAGGTCTCAACTGGAGCCCTACCAATTGTGGAGGGAATTAGAATACCGGTGGCGTGGCTAGATAGCGTCTCGATCTATCAAGACTCCGGTCACCCCGCATGCTAAACTCAATTCAAAAGAAGAGATTAATATTGGCTTATCTTAAACGCATATCAAATCTGTAATGTTGCGATTTGTCAAAGTAAATATTGCGGGCACTTCTATCATAGTGGATACTAAGCGAACTTTTTAATACCCTAATAACTCATATATAAATTTGTAGTAGCAGAGTTATTTGGAGTTAAACCGAGTTGGTTTGACTTTATTTGTGAGGTTATTGAGTTAAGTCGAATTGTCGGTATTCGATATGTATTTAGATAGTAGAGCGTTGGTTATGAATAATTGCAAAGAAAAGGTGGGATTCTTTATTAGCCATTTGACGGCTGACATTAGATCATAACATAAAGAGGTTGTGGGACTTCGAGTTGGGCCAATTAAGTCTACAGGTAAACTGATAAGACGATATAGCCTGGCCGCGTCCTATTCCTCTTATAGTAAAGAGCCGAGCAGCACCGCCCTCTATCTCCACAATCTTATTTGAGTTTGTTGAGACGATATGGTTGTTAGTCTCTTACGTTTCGCCATGTTAGCGTCGTACTAACGATAAGCTTGTGTGTATTCTTAAATCCTAAGCTGTGGATCGTCGAGGATGCTCCTCATATGGACATTTCTGATCGATTGCTTGGCACAGCGGTCTGATAAGCTCGAGCAGGGATACTCAGTCTGGCTCCGACGCCGGAAGCTCGGACTCATTTAGTAGATCCGGACCCTGGGAGGAAGGACTGGAGATAATTCACTATAAGAGAGGCGGCTTCCAAGAACACGATTTCCATATTACTCCAGAAACACGCTTTTTTACAACTACCAAGGTCGTCTTTGCTTCATCTTGACCATGAGAGCTTCCGCCTGCCTGTTGCCTCTGGTGGGCAACCTGGCCTTGCTTGCAGGAGCAGTGCCATTCAGCCCACCCTCTATAACCTTTATCTCCCCCTCCAAACTAAACCCTGGCAGCGCACAGAATGTTGTTGTCGAATACTCGGGCGATGTTAATGGACAGTTGACTTTAACCTACGGCTCGTGTGGCGGTCACACCGTTATTTCAGAGGCCAAGCAACGTATTGGGTCAACGCCTGTTGGAACACATCCACTGGCTGAGCGCCATCTGGGTCACCAAGAAAGGCGACCGACAAGATTCGTTTGGTTAGCCCCTGGGGATCTTTATGGGGGTTGCCTAAGTGCTTTCTTGGATGATGAGCTCATCGGCCAGTCTGATGAGCTTGTCATTACCAAGCGACTCGGTCGGCGGAGCGAGAAGAAATCGTCGTTTGCAGACATTGCTGGAGATGACAGCATGTGGTTCGACGGTGTCGCATATCTAAAACAGAAGCAGCCTGACGAAGCTTTTGTTGCCACGACCAAGAACAAGTCCTTTGGCATCCTTGGCGGTGGCATGTCTGGCCTCTTGTCCTCTGTGAGTCTAGGAACGCCCAATGCAGTCAATACGATACTAATAATGTACTTGAAAGCTCATTCTTGACTCGGTCGGCATCCACAATTGGAAAATCCTAGAGTCTTCTGGGCGAGTTGGCGGTCGCATAAGAACCACTTACCTGAACGGCACGTCCCCAGAGGACGGCCAGTACCATGAACTTGGGCCCATGCGGTTCCCATATGAGCTCACCGATTCCGAGACCAACGAGACCTTCCCCTTCATGGACCAACGTATGGTCTTCCAGTTAGCGGACGTTCTCAATAAAATGAACGTTGGTAACGAGACACTTCAGGTCAAGTTCTGGGATTGGATCCAAAGCTCTCCAAACACGCCTGTCGATTCGCCTTTCCGTCGTCCTGATGGAACTGTCCCTGGCAAGACTGAAGTGGCAACTGACCCCGCCTACTATAATCCCACTACGTACCATAATGCCACGGCTGCTGAGGAGGCCATTGAAGCTTTGGATGACTTCAAGGGGCTTGACCCCAAGCGCATCCGTGAGTATGCCGCCAATATCTTCAAAGCCTACAAGCAGATCAAGGAGGACGGGGGGTTTGACTATTCTGAGGTTTCCTACCTTCGCGACGTCATCAAGTCTGATCTCAACACTACCGACGAGGTTACGCCATCTCATTACTACTGGCCCATGTGGGAATACGAAACTGTATACTTCTTGGCTAGCAAGTGGGTGACTATCAAAGGTGGCCTCAGCAGGTTGCCTGCTGCTTTCGAGCCTCATATGAAGGGCAGGGTCCAGTATAACACCAAGGTCAACGGTTTGCATTACAACGAGAACAACAAAACGCTATCCGTATCGTGGAAGCCCACTGGCGCTAAGCCATTCAATACATCCAACAACGTTGAGAGCTTTGATTATGTGCTCAACAGCGTGCCACTGAACTTACTCAAGTTTTGGAAATTACCACGATACTCGAGTCTGTTAAAGCGCGCAATCGACCGGACTCTATTTGCCAACGCTTGCAAAGTTGCGGTTCAGTTCAAGACACGATTCTGGGAACACCTCGACCGTCCGATCTTGGGCGGCTGCACTCGTCTTGCCAGTCCCCAGCTGGGCCAAGTCTGCTATCCCTCATGGCACATCAACGCCACAGGGCCGGGAACGATGCTGGCGTCTTACCTCTCTGACTACGAAGCCACTGCCGCTTGCGCCATGTCAGAGGAGGAACATATGGCATACATCAAGAACGCTCTCATTGAGGTACATGGCGATGTAGTCGAAGAGAACTGGACTGGTAACTGGGCCCGGCAATGCTGGGAGCAGGAAGAGCACCATGCTGGCGCTTTCACCATGCAGATCTTTGGTCAGCAGCACCTATATCTCCCTGCCTTCTACCAGACAGAGTTCAACACCGTCTTCATTGGCGAAGCCGCTACTTTTACCCACACTTGGCTGTTCAGTGCTTTGGAGAGTGCGACCCGAGGTAGTGTTCAGCTGCTCCTAGACTTAGGGCTTGTGGATGAGGCAAAGCAAGTTACCAATACCTGGATGGCACGCTGGATTGATATATAAATTAGATAGAAGATAAGGGTTAAGAATATCCTACTACTGGTAAAGGCCTAGGTTAGCGGCAATAAAGGTTAATAAATATATATA
>JABCJZ010000505.1:0-24193 GCA_013184445.1 Fusarium sp. NRRL 53497 | reverse complement strand
AATAAATAGCCTTAATCTATAAATATAAAAATAATATTTCCCTATAGGCTTAGTAGCTTAACTTTCCATCTTATTATTAACCTCTAAATTTCTCAAAATAAATATAAATTACTAATATAGGGTAATTACTAAAATATATCATACTTTACATAAGGGTCTTACAACCTATTGGATAGAAAATAAGGGTATAATATATATATATATATAAGCTAGCTACAGAAGGGCATAGCTAGGGTCAGGTGAAGTGCTGTGGAGCCTAAGGCATCTACTTCTAATAGTTTTAGAAGTATCAGTCTCTCCCTCAATTCTATTAGTGGAATAGACGAGGTCACCGGAACGCCCCATAGAAACTTGTTCCGTGTCCAAATAGGGAAAGGCTGGAGGTTTCAAGTCCCCATCGACCTCCACTGAAACACACCACGATCGGCTATTCTCCCTGGCTAAATTCGTATTTTACCCTCTGAGCAACGGCAGGATGAACAGTTCAGCGAAATGACTATGTTTTGCATGAATTCTTTGCGGGGGACTTTAGCCAAAAGACCCGTCAGCACATCAATGAAATGCCGGATTAGTACCGTGACCAATACAATAATCCCCCGGTTACTGGGTCGAGAACCATGCGACAAAGCGCGGTGTGGAGTACAAGTCTAACCATAACCACGGCAGCGGAGGGTATCGGTCCGCTCGCTCGATCCATTGAACCAACTTCAGCCGGTGAGATCCATACCTCCACATGGTTGAAAGGTTTATATGCCATCCGATCTCCTTCTCCTTCTTCTTCATGCTTCTTGGCACATCATTCTCAATCTTGTTTCCATCATGAAGTTGGCATCCATCATCAGCTTTTGGGTGCTGGCCCTCTTCAGCACTGTTCTCGGCGCCGAGGTCGTCCCCAGATCTACTCTCAAGGAAGTTACCAACTATGGCAGCAACCCAACCGGCACTCGCATGTTCTTGTATGTGCCTAAGAACTTGAAGTCCAATCCTGCTATTGTTGTCGGTCTGCACTATTGCACCGGTACCGCTCAGGCATACTTCCAGAGCAACCGCTGGGCTTCCGATGCTGAGAAACATGGCTACATCATGATCTACCCTCAGACTCCTTACACTCCTGGTAACTGCTGGGATGTTTCATCCAAGATGACCTTGACCCACGAGGGTGGTGGCTGCAGCACCTCCATCGCCAACATGGTCAGGTTTGTTCTCAAGGAGTACAGTGGTGACTCTAAGAGAGTATTTGTCACTGGCGACTCTTCGGGTGCTATGATGACCGTGAGTGGAAAGAACACCCCTCTGAAGGACTAGACCTAACATAACTACAGAGTGTTATGGTTGCTACCTACCCTGACATCTTCGCTGCAGGAATTGCCTATGCTGGCGTTCCCGCTGGTTGCTTCGCCAGCAGCTCTAACGAGGCCGCTGCCTGGAACTCTCAATGTTCTGGAGGAAACTTGAGACACACCCAGGCTGAGTGGGCCACCATTGTCAAGAATATGTATCCCGGTTACAACGGCGCGCGACCCAAGATGAGAATCCTCCACGGTAGCGCTGACACTACACTCAACGTCCAGAACTTCTACGAGGAAATCAAGCAGTGGACTGGTGTCTTCGGCTACTCTTCTAACCCCCAGTCAACTACTCCCAACTTCCCCCGAAGCCCTTATACCCGCCAGGTGTTTGGTGATAAGTTTGAGGTAGGAAAAAGACATGGATATAATAGGGATTAAGAACTGACTATATATAGGCATACTTGGGATCGGGTATTGGCCACGGCGTTGACCACTTCCCTGATGAGGATCTGAAGTTCTTCGGTCTTGCTGTAAGTTATACCATAAATAATGTCAATTAACTACACCCACTGACATTTCTTACAGTAAGCCCATCTATACCGATAATATGTTGTATGACTATCAGGGTATTTATTGACTGACTCGCAGAGTATGCTTGAGCATGTGACTGGAGACTTTCAGTGTCCATCAACAAAGCTTGCGTCGAAGTACTCTTAACCTTCTATGAACCATATTTGTGTGGACTGTAAATATGAATCACATAAGATGTACGTATGCATTGCGAAGATTTTGAGTTGCACTTGTTTCGTCGTGTTTGTGATTGAGGCCCCAAGTCTAAAATACCCAGTTCTGCGATCTATCACCGTAATGCCAATTCTGCTTTTCAGGACTTATCTAACTTTTCTTTTTGATCTTTTTTCAATGTATCAACAAAACGTCAGCTAAGCAGACGTATTTTATCAGCCGATGGAACCACTGGTCACCTTTTAGGCTTAGTTTTTCTATCCTCGGCAGAGAAGAACTATGATATTGACGATTTAAATATCCCCCATATTTGTCAGCAGAGCAATCAGTTGACAATATCGCTGTGAAAGCTCTTTCCCATGTGTGCCTAGAACGGTTCACGCCTGTCTCGGTGAACATAATTCTCTTTAACTATCGTAATGCTTACATCCTGCATGGGAATATTTTTGTTAAGGAATACATAAAGTTCATATAAAATAGAAGAATATTTAAGTAACTCTTATCCTGTTATTTAGAGAAGAATACCCCGCAAACCTTAGTACGTGTCACGAAATTATATCAAAATGCTACCCTACAACCTTCTCCACACGATTCATGCAAAGTGTCGAGATTACGTCATCATGTTACAAGGAAAAACATTTGTCCCCTATTATCAACATCGCGACATTTACCCTTAGCCAACAACAATACGCGTAGTTTTAATGCGAGCCAGAGACTCAAGAAAAGATGGCAAACTATACTACAGCTCGCTCACTACAACCAACGAAGTCCAGTCGAGCGACGAGAGCATGCCTCGCTTGCAGAGCAAGAAAGGTACAATGCGATGTATCGAAGCGCGGAATACCATGTACAAAGTGTTGCTTAGACGCGAAGGAATGCTGTCTTGCTGAAAGGAAATCAAGGCGGTGAGTGCAACCTATACTTGTGTTACCTGTGCTTGGGCTGAATGCCGGTACAGCCTGATCCCTTATCTAGATCAAGTCAGCAATGATACTACAGATCGACAAAGAAGCCTGATTGTGGCAGAAGTAGATAACGCCACACAAAACCTTCAGACTAATCAACAGCCGCAAATCAATTTCCCCATTCCTTTCGACTACAGGATGATTGAGCAGTTGACCAAAAATTCGCTCGGAAGTGCGTATTTATTTCAATTGGACTCCTATCGAAATATACTAACTCATTGAGAGGAGACATTTATAACGATTTCGCCATCTCTTACACTTCTCCCATACCTATAGGTTTTGAGAGCGAAATACCCAGACCTATCCCGGAACACAATGTCTCTTACCAAGAGTTCCGAAGTTATGCTTTTGTTGAATTCAGCAATATGGATTCTCTTTCACCAACCGACTTGCATAATCTTAACAATCAACGTTGCTTCCATCTCCCGAGAAAGGCCCTGTTGGATGAGCTTATCAGGCTTTACCTACTACATGTCCATCCTTTTCTTCCAATCCTTGACGACCAGTCCTTCTGGTCTAGCTATTTTCGAGGAGGTGAAAAAGAAGATACCGACCTGCCCCGGATTCCACTCCTCCTATTATGGAGTGTACTCTTTGCTGCTAGCGGTGTAAGTACACATGCCTCGGTGGGACCATCTAGCATGAAACTCTGACCTTTTGCATTTCAAGTTTCTTTCTCCAGCCTCGGCTACCTCCCTCGGTTACACTTCAGTTCGTGACACTAGGATGGGATTTTATAAGAAAGCTCAAGTAGGTTCCTTCGCCTCCGTTACTGATGATACGAAAGATGGCTTATAAACTCACTTCGTCAATAGATGCTTTTTGACATCAGCTCCGAGTCTCCGTCGGTGGTTTTGGGGCAGAGCGCCCTCCTTCTTTCATACCAGTCTTATTCAGCAAACTTCCAAGCCGCAGGAGTGAGGGATACTGATATGAACAGGGACACTAGGACTATCTGGCTCAAGAGAGCAGTTGAACACGCAAGACTTGCAAATGCAGAAACAATATGCTGTTCTGTAATCATCTTCACTGCCCCGTCTTGTGAGACGAGCTATACAAGCCTAATCAGACTTTGGTGGTGCTGTATTATTCTCGATCGGGTGATCGCTTTAGGCCAGAGGCGAGATCTCTTGATCCCCATACAGTACCAGCTACCGAGCTATGCCTGGTTCGAGGATGAGCTACCCTGGCTGGAAACACAAATGATGGAAAGTAGATGGCTCTTCAGTGTTTGCATGAGACATGCACTAAAACTTTCAATGATTGCGACAGATATCCTTGTTTTGGACTCGGCCCCTCAGCCTTTCAAAGCAAGAACGATATCAGAACTCACAGATGCTTTGGCAGTGGTTGAGGAAAGTTCTCGTTTGCTGCGGGAGTGGCATAGTGTGGCTGTGCTTGATATACCTGGATTGGGAGGTTACGATACTACCAGCTTCCAGTCTCCGCCTTTGGAGGCGTATACGAGAGTTCTTAGGATTGGATTCAGGTATGATAGCCCGTTTACTTCTACAACTCAAGTTGAATCTAGTATCACTAATCTGCCGTGTCCAGTGCCACGAAGCTGCGAGCTAGCCACCACGAACTCTTGTTGTGCACAAGTATCGCAGCAGCTGGAAATACTGCAGTTGCTAGTTCCGATATTTCTAGAGTTGGAAGAGAGATACAAGTCGCCATTTCAAATATCTCTGAATGTGTCATCGGCTTTATGTCGCTAGGGTTTATTCCTCATCTGTATGTTGGAATGTAAGTATCCTTGTAAGCACACTGCGTGATATTTTGTTGACCTAAGCGGTCAGAGCTTCTTTTGCAGCACTGCCATACTTGCTGCAAGTACTGGACTCTCGAATTCTTCGCCAATCGAACCCAAAATCCAATGAAGCCGATCAATATCATCAACTCTGCTCACTCACCGAAGCTGTCAAAGAATACCAGAATCGTTATGGTAGCATGCACGTACTTGGTGGTACTATCCAGTTTATTATCGCAAACTTCCATCTCTTTGCTCGGTCTATGCCAGCAAGCGTGAGGTCTGGTGGCTGGCAGGATGTGCTGATGCATGATCCCCTTTGCTACATGAGACTGGCCTCTACTCTGGACGAATGCACAAGAACAGCAACCGTGCCTACTGTTGAGCAGCTGGCTGTCATGTTTGAAGGACTTGAGGCATCATCCGTGGTTCCGCAAGTTGAAGTCGAAGGTATTGACAGCTTAGCCAGTTGAACTTGGTGATGAATGCCGAAATCTTCCTATAGTGCAGGTATATGAATCATTTATTTTACGATTTTTGCGGAACTGGCTACAGTTTCGAATAAATGAACGAAACCCAATGTAAAATACCTATAAACCAAAATACTATACATGTTGGCGTTTTTGTCATATAAGGATGTGGATATTGTTATACCAATCTAGTCTTCTTTGCTTTCCTTAGTTACGCCTGTTGATTCGTCGGCTTGTTCTCATCAAAATTTCCTCCCGCCAGCCAAGAAACGCGATATGTGCAGCACCTGGCCCAAGAACTGGTTGTGCAACCAATGTTGCCAGACAAACTGACATTGCCTCGTTGGTGGTGACATAACCAGAGCGTCGTAGGTCCAAAGTGCGACAGACGTTGTGAGCAACGACAGAAGCAACGTTCAGCAGCATGTCTCGTTGAAGAAATCCGAAAATACCTTCTTCTTGTCTGCGTTCAGGCGGTGAAAATACCAGAACACTCAACTTCCCAAACACACCACTCAAATCGAGGCTGGGGCGTGTTGCGATCCGATATAATGTCCACAAGTGAACAAGTGCTGTAGTTGCTGCCCCGGTCGCGTAGACAAGTCTCAAAATTGACTGACGTGAATACTTGTTCTGGATGGATTTCTTTCCATCCTTGGGGTGCGCTACGGGCTGAGTAGCTGTGTTGGCTGACTTCTGTCTCCGTAGGATACTCGACAGCCCCATGGTGATAGCACTAACGTAAGCGGGATACGGCTGCCATAGTGCAACAAACCTCTGCCGAATACTGTTGTCCTTGAAAGGATAGAGCATGAGGATCGAAGGAATACCATATCCTACGCCAAGGCCAACAGCAAGCGAGCTAGAAACCTCTCGTGGAGTTGAGTGGCTGTCAAGTGCTTTTAGAGACCCAGAGAAAGAATTCTCTAGTACTGATATAAGATGGTAGATTGGCGCAAACCGGCCGATTCCTTTCATCTGATACATAAGCCCGAAGATTGATGGACTATCGCAAGAGGTCACCTTGTCAGCACTTGTCGGCGGTTGATTTGTTAGTGTATGGTTGACTTACTAAGAAGTGAGGGGTCCTGCATAGCCAACTCGGTAGCTTTCGAGAGTCCAGTCAAGAGTGGTCGAAAACAGCAATGTCAAAAACGATGTCCACTGAATTACTGGTGCCTCTTTTTGTGATTCCAAAAGGACTCCGAAAACAGACACCAGCCTTGATAAGATAAAGTCAACAAGCTTTATGCCCGTGAACTGACCAAGCAACGGTTCACCGCCATAAGTACTTGGAACTGGTGACGAGAGTCGTAGAATGCGGTTCGATAGCCAATACAAGATTCCCTGGCTAACGACTCCGAAGCCTGAGGACACCCATCTGAGCCAATGTAGAGGCTTTGCAGGCAACTCGTCGTCGAAAGGAATGGTATGGTGTCGATAAGGCATTGGAATGTCATTTAGATGAGTTGCACCAACAAACTTACCAGCAGCTACTTGAAGCGAACTCTCGGTGCTAATGAAATGAGGGAGTATAGGAGCAATAATAGCTAACAGAGGTGTTTCCATAGCCTGCAACTGTTGAGTGTCATGTGCATCTTTGACCAGCCATCTCACGCGATCATAGCGTTCATCTTGGACAGCTTTGAAGGCGGCGCTGATTTGAGCATCACTCGACGGCGGGCATTTTTCGGGAAATAGGTGGTTCACTAGAGAAGCAGCAGTCTCTATGGCTGAGTTCCCTCCATGTCCCGTCAAAGGTTCAAACTAAATAACCCTGATTAGAGCATAATACCAATTCTGTCAAGGGGTCATACCTTATGAGCAGCATCACCAATGGTCATGATGCGGTTGAAGTACCACCGGTCGAACACATACTCATGAAGTGGAGTTAGTGCAGAACTGATCCTGGCTTCGTAAAGTTGCCCGAAGGTGATATCCGGCGTGATGTGATCCAGAGAATGCTCTTGAGCGAGCTTTGCCTCATCGGTTTTGGTGTATCTTGGGATATCGTTTCCAAAGGTTGGTGATGATAACTTGACAAATACAAACCAGTAGACTCTTCCACCTGGGCCAGTGATGACAAGATAGGAGAAGTTCTGGTTATAGACATAATGAGCACCGGTGAGAAGAGCCTTGATGGGGCGCGAGATACCAAAAATGCATTTGTAATAGCAGGGAACCCCTATAAAAGAATGTCTGGTTAGAGGTCCTATCTGTCGATAGTGAAAGTGTTCAAACACGTACTGGACCATTCATCTGGAGGAAAGTAGCCAGGGGATTTTTCGTTTCCAATGCGCCACATCTCTTCGCGTACAGTGCTGTAGATTCCATCGGCGCCGACAACAATGTCGCCTCGATAGACCTCACCCTTGGTGGTTGTCACTTGAACGCCATGTTGCAGCTCCGTGACAGATTCAACCTTGTTTCCCGGAAAAATAGAGCTTTTGGACTTGAGATTGTTATACAGAGCTTTCAACAGCATCTGCCTGTCAATAAATATAGTTGGATAGCCATGCCTAAGAAAAAGTGAGATGACTGTCATTTTGATAGCGACAATGGGTGGATCTACCTTTTAGTGAAATTGTCATGAACACCATTGTATTCTCTGATGATTGAACCGTCTGACTTTCGAATCTGAGATTTGTTGAGTGGTAGATCGATCAGTGACTCGAGCTCTTGGGCACATCCCAACTGATCAAGGATTCGCAATCCAGTTGGATGGATGCCAATGCTTGCGCCAACCTGAGGAGCGATTTCGTCGTATGCTTCTAACAAAATGTAGCGGATGCCGCGTTTCTCCAGCATGTTCGCAAGAGAAAGACCCGCTACGCTTCCGCCAACAATAATAACTGTACGCTCAGAGTCGTCCATGGCTTGGTGGAATAGGGAAAAAGATGAGAGGGTTTGCAGGAGTAATTGTAAGTTGTTGTCTTTCTAACTGCTTAGCCGCTGGATGATTATTCTGCTTTATAGAATTTTAGATTAACTCACACGGAGTCTACGAGACCCCGAAGTCCTATGTCGGAATCGGGATTGATATCAAGATCGTGGATATGTCGGATATGTTACGCATTATTGTCTCAATGATCGACAAGTGGCGCGTCGGGTACCAGGGTATGTTTGAGAAAGGAGAGAGAGATGGTCCAATAATATCTCCCGCTTGAAATGTATACGCGGAGATCGGTTGGTCAAGGAGGCTAGTGTCATGTCTAGCTTCCGTGTACGTGCTTGTTTCGGTGACCCACGGCAGGCGACGGGGAGTAGACTTAGGTTTCATTACTATCTCCACGTTGCATCGTCGGTCCACATCTGCCGATGGCCCCACATTAGCCGAAGACCCTTGTAGCGATGCACTATATGCCTTATATGTCCTTGTAATGTCGCAGCGACCTCCTTGAACATATGATGTGTACATGAGTTGTATTAGTATACACCCGGGTAACTAATATACATAACATGGGTGAGTATCGGATGTAAACCCAAGGCCCTTGGCCTGTCAGAGTGCCTTAATGCAGTCCTGCTTACTTAGGATAATGTATCTGCGGGGCTGAGCCTTGACCTGCAGCTTAATTTATTTGGAAGAAGAATAATAACTCACCACAGCCATCGACCTGGTTACATTTTCCAACTCCCCACACTTTCAATATGGACCCTCTCAGTGTAGCTGGACTAGCCATTGGATCTGTCTCTCTGGCCTTTGAACTGTTTTCAGCCTGTCTTAAAGGTCAAATCAACACACGCTTCCCAGCATATCCCCGCACCAAGTCACTAATGCTAAACAGGCTACAATCTCCTCCTCGAGGCAAAAGACATGCCTAAATCATACAGATATCTCCTAGTCCGGCTTCAGATGGAAAAAGAAAAACTCTTAAGTTGGGCAGTTCTGGCCAAGTTGTCTGAGAATGAAGCTTCGGCTAGCTCTAGACTAAGGCTAAATAGGCATGCCGTTATTGACAGCCTCCGAGAAATCCAGCAGTTGTTGTTTGACTTCTCAAAGCTCGACAACATCTATAAGCTGAAGCTTGTTGTTGCAGAAAGTTCTAGTTCTGGCAGTCAGGATAAGGCGAGAGGAGAACCAGCGACTGTGCGTGGTATTCAACAGAAGTACCTTTAGAAGTCGTGCATAAACACTAACGAGACGATAGTCCTCGAGAGATGACTATGTACAACTTCAAAAGAGGGCCATCAGTTTCATTGAGAAGACTAGGAAATACCCCGAGAGGCTACGATGGGCTACATTCGACAAAACCCAGTTCGAGAAGCTTCTATCCAACATAAGGATCCTCAACGACACTATGATGGGCTTCCTGGAGGCTTACGAGCGGCAACGTCATTTTCAAATGCAAGAGGCCACATTCATGCAGATTCTTCTTGCCAACAACAGAATAGGCGACCTTTTTGATCTCCTGCACTCATTGAAATCTACTCAAGCTGGCAATGCGGCGGAAAAAGACTGGCGCGCACACGATGAGCGACTCATCCGATTAACACGATTCAAGGCTATAAACATCGCCGAAGAGAGTCAAGAAAACGCTGTCTTAAGGTTTGAGGACCTTGAGAAGCTTACAGCTCACAAAGGCCATCGCCCACCGCGCTCGTCGGGGCTTTTCAAAGGATCAAGGATTTGGGTGGAGTGGAGATATTACGAAGAGATTGGCGAAGACGAAGGACCACCCCAATTTATTATACAGCGAATCTCCAGGCTGGCCAAGTTGCTCGGAGATGAGAAAAAGCCCCCAGAGTTCCTGGTCCCCTCATGCCTTGGATTTGTACAAGATGAGGACGAATCACGTTTCGGTTTTGTGTTTCGTAGCTTGGGAGGACTCGGAGATAATGTGCCCATGAGCCTCCTAGAGCTGCTGTTGGAAACGAAAAAGCCGTCGCTCACGACTCGAGTCCGAATCGCCCGCACTATTGCAACGTCAATCTGGTATCTCCATGCGACAAATTGGCTCCACAAGGGGCTTAGAAGCGAGAACATTGTGTTTCAGGGCCAAGAATCTATTCGAACTGCGAGCCCGTTTCTCTGCGGGTTTGATTACTCCAGACCAGCTCTTATAGGCGAAGAAACGGAGCGGCCGGTTGAGAACCTCATGCATGACATATATCGTCATCCAAATGTCCAGTTTGACGTTCCCAGAGATGGCCGTCGGGGCTTTAATAAGCTCTACGACGCCTACAGCTTGGGAGTCGTGCTGTACGAAATTGGACTTTGGATGCCGATTCACGAGTTCCCCTGGTTAACTACGATCAAGCCTTCGCTGGTAAAAACCGTCATGTCACGTTTGCTAGAACGAGAGAGCCTTGAGACGCTGGAGTCTGAGGCTGGAGATTCATTCACGATTGCAGTTAAGGCTTGTCTCGATGGGGAATTGGTACCTGATGCAGATATGACCAAGGTGGATAGCGATGCGCGCCTACAGCTCAACTTCGGGGAGCAGGTAGTAAAGAAGCTTGAATCAATTTTGGTTTGAGTATCGCAATTGCGATTCATTCATAGAAGTTTGAAGAGAGAATATATCGCCAAATAAACCAAACCGCCAGAACCCCAAACTAATTTGCGTGACGGCCTCGGAGTCGGAGAAACTTAGGTCAAGTTGGTCAGATGGAGAACAAATGAGCGAATCGGATATCGGCCAAGGTAGAGACCTACATGCGGAATAAATATCCTCCTTGCTTCATGTCAGGCTCAGCTCCCCACGCAGCCTCATTTTCGCATCGGATTTCTGGCCATGTTGTCTTTTTACTGCACGCGCATACATAACTAGATACAGGGACTCATCTATACCCTGCGACACCGTCGTTACGACCATCATCCAGCAACAATCTTGAGCTAAACACAACGGCAGTAGTGTCGTTGTGGATCGGAGCCGTGATTATCAAGGCGGAGATCAGGCGTCAACTCATCAGCACACCAACTACCCGAGAGTATGCTAGTCTAGGCCCATCAGTTGTCCTCTAGGCTCCGGTACGGCGCATACTCGAGTTTGAGGGCAGCTTAACAGAGTCGACATGTCCAAGAGCGTGGCGAAATCATGGGCCATAGGGATTGACCTGGGCACTGCAAACACCAGAGTGGCAGTCTTCCGCAATGAAAAGGTTGAAATCATCCCTGACGTAGATGGGACCCTTCTCATGCCGTCTTATGTCTCTTTCAACGAACGCGGCCGGTTCATCGGGTCCCGGGCAAAGCGTCAGGCTGCGCTCGATTCACGCAATACCGTGTTTGCTTCCAAACGTCTGCTTGGTGTGCGATTTGATGACCCCCAAGTCCAGAACAATGTTAAGCAATTCCCATATCGTGTCAACGAAGGCAGTGGCCAGCCCGTTGTCGAGGTTGAGTACATGAATAAGTTGACGGCCTTTACAATAGTCGAAGTGATATCCATGATCCTCTGCGAAGCAAAGGGGAACAGTGAGCGGTACTTGGGAGCTCCCGTTTCTGATGCTGTTATTGGAGTCCCAGCGTCCTTCATGACCCATCATCGGAACGCCATCTCTGACGCAGCCAGTATTGCTGGCCTTCAAATCCTACACCTTATGGCTGGTCCTTGTGCTGTTGCCTTATCTTATGCTCAGAAGTATCCACGCGGGAAGCCAGAGCAAAATGTTGTTATCTTTGACATGGGGGCTGGGACAGTGAGTGCGGCCAGCGCGGTGATAAAGGACGGTCTTGTCGGCACACAAGCTATTGCTGGCGACAATCATCTTGGAGGCGAGGATTTTATCAATCGACTTGTGACTTCTCGGCTTAAAGAGATCAAGAAAGCTTGGAAGAAGGACATCTCGACCAATCCACGGGCCCTCCGACGACTTCGCACAGCATGCGAGGCAGCTATCCGTGAGCTTTCGTCAGCAAACGAAGCGTGCATCAGCATTGATTCCTTGTTAAAAGGAAAGGACTTCAACAGTACCATCACGAGACCAAAGTTCAACGAATTGTGCGAGGATCTTTTCGAAAGCGCTTTATCGCCTGTCAAGCGTGTGCTGGATGACGCCAAGATAGAAACGTCCCAGGTCCACCAAATCCTCCTCGTCGGTGGATCGTCTCGCATTCCAAAGATACAGCAATTACTCTCCTCGCTGTTCAAGGAAAACAGCCTCTCCAAGGCCACTAATCCCGACGAAGCAGAGGTTTCTGGTCTTGCTATTGCAGCCGCCATGATCAAAACCACATCAGGATTACTTGTCGGGGAAGTCCTGCCTACAACCATCGGAATTGAGTCAACAGGCGGCCTCATGGCGCCGATATTGCGCCGGAACTGTCAACTTCCCGCCAAGATGTCTGGCACACTGCGTGTAATACCCAATACCAAATTCATCTACTTCTACGAGGGAGAACGGAAACGGACCAAGAGCAACAAGCTTCTTGCTAAGATCGGCCTCGAGACGTTACATCCTTCCAACTCACAGGAAGAAGTTGAGATTCAATACGAGATCCATGTAGACTGGTGTAGTCTCAAGTCGTCTTGCACTGTCAAGGAGAAGGGCGGCAATACTATTAAGGTGGCGCTTGATTCTCTTGGGCATCTTTCACGTGAGGAGCTTGAACGTCTCAAAGCTGATGCTGAGCGATATAAGATGATCGATAACGCCGAAGCCCAACGGGTCAGCATGCGTGATGATCTGGATGCAAGCATCTCGTCGCTGCTTGTGGCTCTTGGGGACTTGACGCAGAGCTCGGTGGTAGAAAGCTTGTCCAAGTCTGCGAGGGAGATCAGAGAATGGGCTGACCTGAACCCGGATGCCAAAATCGAAGAGTATTCTGATCAAGTCCAGAGACTGAAGGAAATCCAGCGTGCCGTGATCGTAGCTGAACAAAAAGCAGCACGAGATGCGTTGGCTCGGACCCTCGAGCAGACACGACAGAGAGTTCTCTTTCGCACTATGGCACCTGGTCGGGCATCTTTTCTGAAGGAAATCGGGAAGATTACTATTTGGTTTGACAAGAATCCCCAAGCAGAGCCATTGGCCTGTTCTCAACAGCGTCAGCGTTTGGGCCGGATAATGGCACAACTTCCAGAGGAGCCTCAAGTTGATGAGTCTGAGCCAACATCAGGATGTGAGGAAGATAGCAAGCAAAAGTCAGATGAGGCCCGAGCCGCAACCGAAGAGGTGAGCTCAGATGAGGCGATGGAGTCAGGTAGCACATCATCTAGGATCGAAAGCCAGAGCATGGAGGGTTTCTTCTCCTCCTACAGTCCCACAAATCGAGAGCCATTTTCCGATGAGCAGTTTGAACGCATCTCCAGGTTTCTAAGAACTGAGGGCAAGGTTGCATGGAGTAACATCCCCAGGCTGTACACAGTGTTACGCTTGATTGATCGGCTCGAGGCCATCGAGACCTTTATTGACCAAAATATCACGGACATTTGGTTCCCGTTTACCTGCAAGACGCTACCCTCAATTATCATCCCTTCTATCCAATCCCGTTTCCTCGATACCCAGTCAGTTGTCATATCAAAGGGCTTCAGAGTTGAGAAAGGCGGTGACCGCCAACATGCCTTCTTTTCGCGAGCTGAACTCCTGCCATTTCAGGTCATCGGGAGACTGGGACGCGGTTCGGATGGATTTGTTGAAAAGGTCAGGAGCAACATCAGCCATCACGAATATGCAAGGAAAATGTTCAAAAAGGCTAGAGGGATGAGCAAAGAGAAAATGAAGACATTCATGACAGAGCTCAGGGTACTCAAGCGCGTACATCACCAACATTGCGTCGAACTGGTAAGCTAAGGTCTGCGAAAATTAAAGACAAAGCTAATGACAGGCAGATTGGAAGTTACTCAGACCCCAAGTACTTTGCAATCATTATGGAGCCTGTCGGAGACCACAACTTGGCTCAATACTATGAAAAGGCAAAGAACAACGCGGACATGCTCTCTATAATGCGAAGCTTCTTTGGCTGTCTTGCGAATGCCCTGCAGTATCTACACAGTTCAAAGATTCGGCATCGAGACATAAAGCCCGAGAACATTATCATCAAGGGAGATCGCCCACTCATCGCCGACTTTGGAATCGCTTACAGCTGGGAGAACCTCACCAGAGGCACCACGACAGCTGACTCGGGCAAGACCAAGATGTACGCCGCCCCTGAAGTCGTGCGAATCGAGGCCCGGAACGAATCTGCCGATATATGGTCTCTCGGCTGTGTTTTTCTTGAGATAGCCACCGTTCTCAAAGGAGAAGAGATCCAGACCATGCGGGAACATTTTCATGACCAGACAGATAGCTACGGCTTCTATGCCAATGAGGCGGGCATTGCTTCTTGGATTAGCCGGCTTCGGGGCACGTCGGCAAGGACTGACGATGCGGTACTGAATTGGGCGGCTAGCATGCTACAGTCTATTCCTTCTCGACGACCCACGGCAGCAATGGTATTTGAGAATGCTTCTGCCGAATCTGCTCAGTGTGGTATTTTGTTTTGCGGTCCGTGTTGTCAGGATGACTCAGGTTCAACAACGGATGAAGAGGACGAAGACCATCTCTGGTGTGATAGTGATAAGAATGCATAACCGTTTCTAAGCAAGCGGAGATAAAAGATTAGTATATTGTGGATTATATAAATCTTATTGCCCTGAAAGTAACCTAGTTAAATAGAGTATGGAAACAACGCAACAAGTTATTTTATTTTTCAATACTCAGGATATCAAGTATTAAATGGCAGATTGCATGTATGATGTGTCATTATAATGCCGTACAGGTAATTATCTTTGGCACAGGTTTGGAGTGCTTGTTGTTTTTCCAGACTCGGCCGTACACTTGACATTTAGCAAAGGCTGGAACAGAGACTTACTGAGTATATGAGGGCACACTTTGTAGGCAATCAAGCTTGAAGCCGAACAGTCGATATTGCACTTGGCACTAACATTAGATAGAAAATGCTGGGCTCAGCTGAGCTGAGCTGGACAAACCTTGAATCTTCTTTGTATAAATCTTTTTATTATCAATTTATTCTAGCATCAAGTACTTCTTAGGTAGCTGGCATTTTTGGGGGTGTTGGGAGGACAAGTCTGGGCCTCTTATGCATGTTTCACAATTTGTTCAATAAGCATGCCAGTTTCATTGTTATTGGGCACTCATACATAACAAGGCTTTGCACCGGTATGGGTCCTGGGCGCTTATTCATTCTTCGCCACGAAATCAACCCCTCACTTCAAGGACTTTTTTCAGAGCATGACGAACATCGTTTTCCACTATCCTCCTAAGCACGACGTCCACATTAATTCCAGCATGCCGGAAAAAGAGCGCCGCCACCGGTTCGAACGGCCGTTGCTCTGGCTGAAAGAAAAACGGGCTAGAAGTGTAAGTAACTTGAGCTAATTGTCTTCTTGTCCACAGTGATAGGCACTAATATCAGCTCAATGAACCAGCGAGCTGGCGAAGATTCTAGCAATGAAGAACCCCCTCGGCCCTCGACTAGTCACAGTGATATTGTCGCCTCATCAACAAACTCAACACTTCAGGTTCCTCACGATACACGATCGAAGTCAAAAGCTCCATCTGAGTCTAGGCTTGCACTGGTTCATGACCCGCCAAAGATCAAAATCGAGGCCACGCCGCTTTGGGCTCGAGCCTTCAAAGAAATAGCGGACGATAAGGATTTCGCAGACGTTCACAAAGCGTATCTCGAATATTTACAAACAGATCACGGGCTCAAAATTGAAGGTAAAAGGAGTTTGATGATCTGATCTTATGATCTGACCGATACCCGGGAGATTTTACGAGCAGCCTATTAATAGTGGATCTTCAAAATTAGGTGACACTAAGTCAAGTATCGAGGATTCAGATATGCTGGCGCGAACACGGCAATTGGCCGAGACAAAACTCGAGGAATTTCCTTCAAAGCAGTTCGCATTCGAAGTGAGAGAAAAGAAAGTTATTGTTCGCGAGCAGGTACGAAAAGCTGTCAAAGTTATCAATGAGTTCAAGAGCTTTATCAGCGCTGCAATCGCTTCGGAGCCTCATGCTGCACTAGCTTGGGCTGGTGTCATGGTCGCTATTCCAGTAAGTAGTCTATCTACACCATTATTGGCTTGTAAGCTTTTCTTCTATTGAACCTAATAAACTACTACAGTTCTTGGAAAATATATTCAAACAGGATGAGGACGCTGCCCAGGGGTTTGATCGAATGACATTCGTCCTAGTTCGATTCTGCCTGCTAGAAAGCCAATTCCTGTCTTCAGGTACGCCTTCAGGTGAACAACAGCTCCTTGAGATCGTTAAAGAGAAAATGGTGGCTATCTACTCTATCTCTTATCGCTACCAAGTTCGCCTTATCTTGCAGTATGCGCGGCGTAAGCCTCATCAAGTGTTGAGAAATGCGTTCGTGGCAGATGACTGGAAAGAAATGATCAAAGAGATTGAACAGAACAGATCTCAGGTAGATGAAGCTTTTCGGGATGCTTCATTCCGCCGCCTGGGAGAACATTTTGACGACATGGAACAGAGGATTCAGGAACGCATCGAAGAACTCCACGAAACGGAGCTGGCAACATCGGCAGACGTAAAGGTATTCCTAAATCCAATAGTCTACGCTTTCTATCGACTAATTGCACATAGTATATCTAGATCAGCAGCTACTAAGTAATCATTTGACGTTCGCACGAACTGCAGTCTTCGATTACACAACGATCAAGGCGAAAGGCGAGTGTTTACCTGGCACTCAGAAGGAAACTCTCAGTGCCATTCAGACATGGGTTGATGATCCCAATGACAACCCCATATTCTGGCTATATGGCATGACAGGCACTGGGAAATCGACTATCTCCAGGACCTTGGCCAATTGCCTAAATGATGGGAACCCTGTCTTGGGCGAAGGGGGACTACCACCATGGACCTACCTTGGAGCCAGCTTCTTTATTAGCCATAAAGACCAAAGCCCTGTCGCTACAATAGTCTCGACGATCGCCAGCAACCTCGCGGAACGTATCCCTCAACTTGGGAAGCACATATGTGAAGCTATCAAAGGAGACATCCATGTTGAAGGCAAAATCATCTCTGAGCAGATGAGCACTCTTCTCTCAAAACCGATCACGCACTTCTGCAACCAAATTATGAGCCCTTTGCGTCTAGTAATTCTGATTGATGCACTCGATGAGTGTACTGACCAGAGTAGCATCAGACAGCTGCTTAGGCAGCTATCAAAACTGAGAGACATATCTGGTATTGAGATCAAGATCTTTTTGACTAGCAGGCCTGAGATATTTACGCAACTGGGGCGAGTCATACAATCCGTTCACGGGCTATGCTTGAAAAAGATTCCCCGTTGTTTACTGGGTGACGGAAAAACGGATGACATTACCCAGTATATTGAATCCGAGATAATTCGCATTACTCAAGAATACGAACTGGCCCAAGACTGGATCTCAGGTGAGGAAGTACAGTCGTTTGTTCAGAAGGCAAACGGTCTCTTTATCTACGCTGCGACTATCTGTCGCTTCCTCGATGCACCGCTTCTCCCATTCATTCGACGATTGCGCGTAACAACAATTGTCGAGGGCAATCATGAAGGAAAACCGGAAAGCGACCTTCAAGTTATCTATCACAAAGTGCTTACTTTCACCCGAGCTGAACTATCACCAACAGAAAAGAGCTATTATTACGATTTGTACCGAGTTGTTCTGGGCTCTATTGCTTTGCTCTTCGAACCTCTTTCACTTTCCGCTCTCGGATTCCTGACCGACAAGAGGAACGAAGTGAAAGATGTCCTGAGGGATTTATCATCAATTGTTGATGTTCCCGCTGACGCATCTTTGCCTTTGTCGTTCTTCCACTCATCTTTTCGCGACTATCTTCTTTCCAGGGAGAGATCTGGACCAGACTTTTATGTCGATGAGACCGAGACCCATCTCTTCCTTTTTAAGAACTGTCTTGAAATCATGGCCCATGACCTCAAAGAAGATATTTGCAAGCTCCGAATGCCCGGAAGTCTCGTTTCTGAGATACCGAAAGACAAGATCAAAGAGCACATAGCGGATCATTTGCGTTATTCATGTCTGCATTGGGTCAATCATCTTGCTGAACTTACACAGGAACAAAGGAGGCTTCACTTGAGAGATGATGGTCGAGTTTACGAATTCCTTTCGACAAAGTTCCTCTTCTGGCTGGAGACGCTAAGTTTAGTTGGGGAGCTAGAAAGGTCGATATTGATGATAAACCGTCTGCAAGAGCTCGTCAAGGTCAGATTTAGTTTCAGATACTGTGATACGTTAACTAACAGTTTTTCATAGAACGATGGGCCACCACTCCTATCCAACTTCTTGGGGGACGCCAAGCGCTTTACGCTGATGAACCGGTGGATCATCGAACAGGCACCACTTCAAACCTACAGTTCCGCGCTTGTATTCGCCCCGAAAGCGAGTATTGTACGTCAAAAGTTCCAACAACTCTTACCTCGTTGGATTAAAGAGTTACCAGACGTGCAAGAAGATTGGGACTCTGATCTTCTCCTACTCGAGGGCCATGAGCGTAACATCACCGATATCGCTGTATCCCCTAATGGTGATACAATTGCATCTAGGGCCTATGATAAAACTATCAGACTGTGGGACAGCATGACTGGAGTGGAGAAAGCAAAATTTGAGAATTCTGATGACTCACCCTCTCTATCATTCTCGGCAGTCGGACAAAAGCTTGCAGTTGCAGGTGAGGACGAACCTATCAAGATTCATGATATTGTAACCGGTGAGACAACAACCTGGAAACCGACGCTAGAACCTTTCAATATACCTCAGCCAAGCATCTTGTTTTCACCCAAAGGTTCAATCCTTGCATTGGCTTTCCCAGGGGGGCTGATAATCTGGGACATGGACAAGGGCGTAGAACTGTTCACTAAAGAAATTCATCTGCCCGAGTCTCCAAGCATTTCACTCGCATTTTCGCCTGACGAGTCTTTACTGGCTACAGGATACAAGGAAAATGATGTACACCGGATTTTGATTTGGAATGTTCATGAAAACACACAGCACGCATCATTCGAGACCTCAGAAAGATTGAGAGGAATCGATGAGGCTGTGAGGCTTGAGTTTTCAAGCGATGGAAACCAGCTCGCCTGGGTTTCAACTGCAGCCCAACTATGGGTATGGAACATTGACTCGAGGTCTATCGAAACACAGACAGAAATTAGTTTCAAGGACCAGGAAGAGATAAGATCCGTCTGCTTATCATTTGCCGATGACTTGGTGGTGGTAGCGGCGATGGGGGACGGCTCATTTCAGCTATGGAGCCGTAACAACGACCAGTTCACAGTAACCAAACCTGTGAAGGGAGAGAACTTTCGGTACCATGTCGCTTTCTGTTCACAGACTAGGATGGTAGTATCTACATTAGGTCCGATAATTCGAGTATTACACATGACTACAAACACCAAGAATGCCAAGCACACAAACCCCGATTTCCCTGCTTCATCCCGCCGAGATAACGAAAGCGACATTTCCATCAAGTCTAAGGAGTGTGGGCGCAAGTACAATTCGACCATGAGCGAGTGGGTGACCAAGTTCATGAACAAAACTAGAAAAGCAACAAGCAGCAAAGTGGTCGATTATGTCGTGGCACCAAACAATGGATGCCTATCATTTCTAAGGGAAAATGGGGAAGTTGAATTTCGGAGTGTTGGCTCAGAATCAAACCTTGCCACTTTCTCAGGAGTCGAAGGAGTCATATTTTCAGTCAATGGTGAGCTAGCAGCGCTGAGTCTGCGTAATAACGGACTTGTGCGAATCATAAGTACAAACACCTGGGAAGAAGAAGTGTCTCTAGAAGAAGGGACTAAAGCGAGGAGCTACGATCCTGGGTACTTTTCGCCAAAAGGCCGGTACTTCACGCGCAGGTACGACTCACCCAGCCAGGAGTTTTACATTTGGAGCTTGGATGTCCGTCCCCCCCAACTTAATCGACTGTCTTCCTTTTATCCCTCCTGTAATTTGATATTTTCTCCTGACGACGAAATGGTCATCTACACTGACCCATCCGATACAGCACACCTATTTTCTTTAGCGACAGGTACCACGATTTGTCGTTTGGGTCACATAAGAGAGGCGGATTTCAATTCTACTGGTGGTCAGCTGGCAGTCCTCGGCAGAGATTGTATCTCGATATGGAACACATCCAACGGTACTGAGTTGCATAAATTCCCACAAGCTCGGTTGTGTTATAGCGCAAGATTTACTGCAGAAAACACGGTCATACTCGACTATACCGATGGTTCAAAATGGAAGAAACTCCAGTTTTGGAACACCATCACAAAGCAAGAGGTCGCAAATTTATCTCTTGAGAGGGATACTGCCTCTTGTGTGTTGCCATGCAAATCAACTGGGCACCTAACCTGTGACAGTGGGTTACTCCCGATACCTTCGGAAGGTAAACTTCAAGATGGCAGTCGAAAGAAAAACAACAGCTGTTTATTTCTGGGGAAACAATGGATCTGTCATGGTTTCGGAAAACTCTTGTGGCTTCCACCTACTTATCGGGCCAAAACTTCTTTTCTTTCACCGATTTCAATCAACAATGGCACAGTCGTTTGGACGACAGAATCTGCTCACGTATTAACCTGTGGTTTCGATCTGGACAGTGCCCCAACTGTCGAGCAATTTGAAGATCGATGTGAGGAAATGTGGGATCCGTCTCGAAAACTTTCTTCTTTGTGTAGATATAATTCGGTACTTATTGATTATGTAAAACCTTACTATTGCAATATTTTCCGGTTTTCTCGTCCTTCAAGCAAGTGTCTTCCTTGCCAAAGATGAGTGAATCGATCAAGGTACTGACGAGAGTAGTCAGGAGTCGATGCACAAGCGCCTGCAACGCGTCTCTGGGCTGTGGAAAGTGGCCTGTTGCAGGTCGCCGTGCGAACCGTGTCAGTCAGCTCAAGCGTAACCAACGAGCCGTGGTACTCCTTCTCGTCGAGCTGACCAACATAGTTATCGCAGCTAATAGTTTGCTAGAGCACACTTTTGCAGTCGGAGTTGACCTCAGAACCCCTAAGTCTTCACGAAGGAACAAGTTGGAAACCGGTCGTGGAACGCTTAGAAGACCCGGAGGAAGCCAAAGGACCAGCACGACACAAGCCCCAACAGATAGGTAGGAAGAAAGTTCTTGCGATATTCATGGCAAAAGGATGGAATAACAACTTTGAAAGGTAGTAGACGGGATGGTTATGTGAAGTTAGATGTTCTTCTCAATTAGACTTACGAGGTTGGTGTTAAACAGTTGAAACATCCCACTAACAAATGAATCAAGACCTAAAACATAAGTATTGTTTCAGTTAAATTTGACCACGGGTACACCCACTGTTTCACTGTACCATGAAAGATCGAAATTGCGAGAAGGGCAGAGGTCAATTTCCGAGGCTGATGAGTGACTTAGTTCAACTACTACTTTTGGCATGAAAACTCGTTGGTTACTAGGATAAGGTGTTACCATCCCTCACTGCAGGGTTGCAGTCAAGCTTTTTCTTCACAATACCGATGGGTCGTGTTCAGTAGAGCGGTCCTTTTGTTGTCTCGGATATTGCATCAGTTGTCCACTGGATCTGCTTGAAATTGGATCACAGGATGGCCATGGTCATGTAGATTCCCCAGGATTGATCAAATCTGGACAGCGAGGCAGATGTTCACCAATCATGACAGGAAAGTGAGAAGTCGGCCATTAGGACAACGGGCAATGCAAGCCCGGTTGCGACAAAAGCGAAGTCAAGGTTGGCACCCTTAAAGCAGGATGCCGACCAAATCACTACACTGCGTGTTGTGAGGAGACTGAAGCTACAGCCGCCTACGGCAAGTGTTACAGGTCTGCTTGCACTGAACCGGACGGACCGTCTCCTTGTGGTGGCACTTGGCAACAAATGCGAGTGGGTCAGAAAGGCTGGGTTTCTGGAGAATGATAACCTCTGGAAGTTCTGCGAAGGTGCTTGCCACAAGGACCAGGGTTGAGTCGCGTTGGAGACCGGCACAAAAGCTGCCAACCAGTGTAACAATGTCAAAGTTAAAAGCTATTTGTGCTAGTGCGCTCGGTTCGTTGCTTTTTACATCATGCCCTACTTCCCCGCACACTCCCCGGCATCTGTCAATACACTCACGATTTCGCTACGGAGCGTTGGTCGGTCTTCAAGATACCAAGAGTATGTAGCTATCTTGGCAGCCGAGTTTCCGTCATCATCTCGGCTGGCTGCATTTGCACCGTGTACTATCAGAGCCTTAGCCACGGCTGGAGATCCTTTCGCAGCTGCAAAATGCAATGGCGTATATCCAGACCGCAGCATCGAGATCCCAAATTTCTCCGGTTCTCCGATAATCTCCTGAAGCTCATATCCCCAGTAGTACCTCGGAGGCTCAGGATCACTGTCTCCCGTCACACTGGGAAACAGTGCCCGGGCGTTTGGCTCAACGCCCCGCGAGATAAGATCAGCGATTATGGCTGAGGCCTTATTGCTCTCACCCCTAACCACATAAAGGGAAAGGCAATGGAGCGGCGTCCAGCCCTCGGTCGTGGTTACGGAGGGCTCGGCACCGTGCCTAAGGAGAAGTTGAGCGGTTTCAATAGCTTCCAAAATCTTCTTCGGTCGCCCAATATCTGAAAAGCCCTCCGAGCTCGGGACTAGGGCGCACATCAATGGTGTCCACCCATTGGCGTTGGCACAATTCACATCGAGGCCTTGAGAGAGGAGATACTCAACGATATCGATCTTTGCACCGGCAGCAGCGTAATGTAGGAGAGTGGTGCCGTGGTGATTCGTAGACTTCAGGGCAGCGTTTCGCTCAACCTGATCCTGGAGAATGAATAGTTCCAGCAGAAAAATCCGCAAGTTCGTCCCATAGGCTGCCTCGTGAATAGGCATCGCTCCGGATGCGTCTTGCTGGCATACGGAAGCCTGATGGCCGAGCAGAAGTCGAATACCCGCCTCATGTACCTGACGCGTAGAGTTTTCTCTGTGGAGAGGTTTTGGGCATCCAAGATAGTGCAGTGCCGTTCTTCCTTGCGCATCTGCAGTATTAGGATCGACCCCATTGTCAAGAAGCGCACTTGAGGCACCGATCAGGTTTCTTGTCGACATAGTAAAAAGAAGGAGGGGGATACCAAAGTGTGTCGTGTTGGCGTTAGCCCCGGCGTGTATGAGCAGCTTGATGAGTTTCTGCTGCTCGAAGTAGTCGACACCTTCGTAGGCGATACGGAACTCGTTTGTTGAAACCAGGAATGCTTTATAGTCTATTGCAGACGCTAACGCCTTATCGCGAGCCTTGGAGTCAAATTCGACCCTCGAAAGGAGAAGCTCAACGACGTAGATCTGCCAACGTTGTGCAGCACAGTTAAGTGCCAGTTCCTTGGTTTCCATTGTCCAACCATCCCACCAGTCGAGGAAGAGAGTTACAGAAGAAATCTGACCCCACGCTGCAGCTTCAAGAAAACACCGGCGTCTTGATTTGTAGTCCCCGGCCACTTTGACTGGTTTTAGGTGCTGCCAGAGCTGGTAGAGGATCGCAGGCTTGTTCTCTCTCGCGGCAATTGTCAACGAGTCAGCCTGGTCATCGGTGCCACTAGACCTGAGCAGGGGATCGGCTCCGGCAGCTAACAAGAGCCTGACGGCCTCAAAATTATCGCAGAAAACAGCGACATGAAGTGGCGTACCATATAAGGGATCCTCTTCGTCTACTAGGGACGGAGACGAGTTGATTAGCTCCTTGGCCTTACCAAGATCGTTGTTACAGATAGCCGCATAGAGAGGAGAGTGTTCTCTTCTGGAAGATCCAAAGATATCCCTAATTGTTTGTTTTTTTGACTTTCGTTTAGAAAGCATGATGGCGGTAAAGGGCTTGTCGAGCATGTGGACCTGGAGTGGGCAGGCTCGAGTATTCTTTTAAAGCAGAGGCCCAGGATGGGAACTCCAGTGCTAGGCAACAGCCATGCTCCACTCTATCTCTTTGACCGGCACAAGGCTACACTAAGTAACTTACCCCGCTTTTTAGGGGGTACCTGCAG
>JABCJZ010000503.1:0-22326 GCA_013184445.1 Fusarium sp. NRRL 53497 | reverse complement strand
CTACCACTTCTGCTGCTGCCGCTAGCACCACCGACGAAGGAGTTGATGAGTCTACTACTTCTGCTGCTGATGCCAGCACCACCGACGAAGGAGTTGATGAGTCTACTACTTCCGCGGGTGATGAGCCTAGCAACACTTCTGCCGCTGATGCCAGCACTACTGATGAGGTCGACGAGTCCACTTCCGCTGCTGCAAGCACCTCCGCCGCTGCCACCACCTCGGACGAGGAGGTCGATGAGCCCACTACAACCTCAAGTGTTGTCGACGAGGAGACATCCAGCACTGCTGATGAGCCTACCACTCTTGTCACTCTGACCAGAACATCAAGCGTTGTGGCAGACGAGTCCTCCGCTGCGTCTTCTGATGAGCTCACTGGTAACCCCGCTGGAGTGTCTGCTACTACTTCTGCCGCCGATGAGGAGTCCACTAGTGCCGCTGCTTCAAGCACTTCTGCTGTCGATGAGGAGTCATCTAGCCAGGTCGCCTCTACTACCTCTGCCATCGATGAGGAGTCTACTACCTCCGTTGCTGATGAGGAATCTACCAGTGACGCTGCTTCAAGCACCTCTGCCGTTGTTGATGAAGAGTCCTCTACTCAGGTCGCCTCCACTACCTCTGCCGTCGATGAGGAGTCTACTAGCTCTGCCGCTGCCTCCACAACTTCTGCTGCTGATGAGGAGTCTACCAGTGAGGCCGCTTCAAGTACCTCCGCCGTCGTTGATGAAGAGTCATCTAGCCAGGTTGCTTCTACCACCTCAGCTGTTGATGAAGAGTCCACCAGCCAGGCTGCCAGCTCTTCCACTGTTGTTGACGAGGAATCTACTAGCCAGGTTGCCTCTTCAACTTCAGCTGTTGTGGATGAAGAGACTTCTAGTGCCACTACTAGCTCTGCCGCTGCCTCTACTACTTCTGATACAGTTGATGAGGAGTCCACCAGCGAGGTTGCTTCTTCCACTTCTTCCATCGCTGATGAAGAGTCTTCTGCTCAACCCACGACTCTGTCGACTGTTGTCGTGTCATCCACTTCAGCTGTTGACGAGTCTGAGTCCTCCACATCTGCTGCTGATGAGGAATCCACCTCTGCTCCCGCATCTAGCACTTCCACTGCCGACGAGGATGTCTCTTCTACCTCTGCTGCTGTCTCTAGCACTTCCGCTGCCGACGAGGATGTCTCTTCTACCTCTGTTGCCGCCTCTAGCACTTCTGCTGCTGATGAGCCTGCTTCATCTACCTCCGCTGCCGCTGAGTCCTCCACTTCTGCTGCTGATGAGAGTGTCTCGTCTACCTCCGCTTCGGTCGATGAGCCTGTCTCTTCTACTTCAGCTGCCGCCTCCAGCACATCTGCTGCCGACGATGGATCCAGCACTTCAGCTGCTGCTTCTACCACTTCAGCTGCTGATCCTGATGCTGACGCCTCTACCACTTCCTCTGCTGCTGCTTCTACCACTTCAGCTGCTGATCCTGATGCTGATGCTTCTACCACTTCCTCTGCTCCCGCCTCTACCACTTCAGCTGCTGATCCTGATGCTGATGCTTCTACCACTTCTGCTGTTGAGCAACCCACGACCCTGTCCACAGTGGTCACGTCCGATACCCCCAGCTCAACAGTCGATGAGACAGCAAGCACAACCTCGGCTGATCCTGATCCTGATGCGGGAGGTGGCAATTAGAGCTAGACCACGGAGTTTGGGATGCGATATCTTGATTTGATTGCACAAAGGGAGAATGACAGGTCTTAAGACAGACCAACTTAATGGACGCGATAATCTACTACTAGAGACTGTGATATAGTTTAGATTAGCTTGAATCTCATATTTCTTCTATCTTCTACTTTACTCTACTCAACTTGGTGTCCTTTTTCGAACTGTTTCGTGATTGATTTGCTGCTCAGTCTTTGTCTCTGACGCGTCACGGCACTTTACCAGCTCAGGGACAAGGATCCATTTACTCTGAGAGCTTGAGCCAATTAGCTGGGTCCCGCAAAAGGGGTTCTCTTCCAACCAATTTGTCAATATCGAACTCGGATAAATCAATTCTCCGGCAGATCGTGAACACTGCCAACCCTACACCTTGTTTCGAATTGACATGTCATCAACGCTTCAGAACAGTCTCATTGCAATATACTCTGTGTAATGGAGAATGAGACATTTTACAAGGCTCAGAAGGAAAATATCTAACATATCATAGAGTGTCCTAGTAGATGTTTAGCTGCTTTATTCATTGAACGCTATCCACATCAATATTTTGACCAAGTAAATATGATTGACATACATACAGTTAAACAAATGGCTTTCCCAAGCCTGAGTTTGCTAAAGACTTACAACATGGCCTTTGTCCCTACCATCCAGCATGGAGATGAGAACCTATGGTTCCAAGAGTTATTCTTTATGTTACTGAGATTATCGAGTGTATTCTGTTAAGCTCCATCAAGTTGCGTCAGGTCGACGGCTAAGACTCGGCTAACAAGCTTGGACAAAACTGCCATCGCACTTTATATTTGTTATTGTCCGTCCTAAACTGTTTGTCTACTGTTTTTATATCGCGGATGTTATGTATAATAAATTACTGAAAAGTAAACAATTTGTCTGATTCATTACAATAACTGCTGATCTTTCGATATGACTTAATTCGCCTCTCCCTTACCTTATTCCAAGGCTATTGTTTAGTGACCTTTCATGGCTGTATCTCTGTACGTAAAATCCTCAAGAGCAACCACCGCAGCAACGACAGCAAATTATCTGTTGGATAACTCGGTCTGGTGGTCTAGTGGTATGATTCTCGCTTAGGGAAAACCCTATAGCTTAGCTTGCGAGAGGTCCCGGGTTCAATCCCCGGCCAGACCCTTATCTTTTACTTCTTTTTGCTATTTCAAAACTGGCAGTATCCTAAAATGTGTTCTTTTTGTCATGGCTTTTGTTGGGAAGTTTGTGGTTGAGTTTATATCAGAAAGAAACACCTTGTATTGAACTTCCCGTGGTTACACAGAGCTTCATTAGACACGCGACGTAACGCGTCGTAACGCGTCGTGTTCGTGACTGGGCTGTGACCAATGACACCACACCATAAGAAAAGTGGATATTAAGTCATTTGTCTTATTTTTAATATTTAATGATAGTGGCCCATCTAGTAGACAATGTGACAATCTGATAGAGCTCACTGGAAAGATATCTTCTCTAGTGATTCAGGGCAGTATTTTTAGACAACCCTTGATAAACAAAATGATGTTGTACTTTAAACAGGACCCTTATCATTTCAGGCATTCATATACAAAACTGGCGCGCATCTTGCATAGCCTGGAAACAGCTCGAGTATCTGGAATTGATAACCTAACTACTAGCTTGTGTCCCGTTCAGTTAATCCTCAATTTCATCAACCCTAACACCGCCCAACCCTTTAAGCTTCTCGACACAGTCTTTGCTCAGGGGACTTATCGAGTTAGTTAAACATGTCAAACAACGGTTGATTGTGGACTCACGGAGGCATGCCAATGGGAGGCAGAGACCTGGTTTCAATCCAAGCATCCTCACCGGTATCCTGCTGGATAAGCCTAAAGAAACCCTGGATCAGCTCGATGCATTAGTAGTGGAGGAGGGTTCGCGTACTCTCTAAGCTGCTGTTGAACTGCCTCCCACTCTTCAATGCCATTGAAGCTGTAGCGAATTCTCTGCAGGCTCAGTTAGCTTTAGCATTGGACAGGATATTTTCAATGGCCAAGTACAATTTTGTCGGCCATGATGATGGAACGGAAGAAGATCTTGTGAACTGATTGTTGAATAAAGTTGTGAGATAAAGATATCCAGAGATTAAAAAGTCTTGTGAGGTGGGACCTCTAGACCTTTTTATATTTGAGTGATTTGCTAATTTGCATCTTGTAGCTACAGTAACTCTCAATCAAGCAGAATGAGGCCACCTGCAGCAAATGGTGGCTGGCTCATGTCTTGTCTCACTTTCAGCTTTCGTCGATCTTGCACTGATCAGTTTTTGAATGACATCAACGGAAAGCTACTTTCATGGCGAAGCTCTGCGATTTCCGGAGCTACCAACAGTCCTTCTTGTTTTTAGCTGGAGATGCAGCTCAAAGATCCACCATTTTGTTTTACTCTCCCTCAAGATTGACTGATGTCCAATCCGTCCGCAAGATCGTTCAATCACATCAGATGGCTTTGCTTGATTGTACTTCGGGGATCGACAATGACGCACGGCATATTGGAATGGAGTCAATGGACCCCGCATCCCAACGTCATAATATTATCACATTCAAAGCGATTTCACATGTTTTTAGACAAGACGAGAAACACTACAATGACCAATGGTCTGAGGCTGTCTCAGCTTAAGCTGAGAACACATCATTGACTTCGAAAGTGGTTGGGAGGCAACTCAAATAACTTGCACCCCATATACTCTACTACATACTTTATAGTAGATAGACGAGGACGTGGACGCTCTTATACAGTATTATATTATTTATAAATTAAATTAACAACCCGATAGAGGGCAGCGCTAAGGGTATCGTAGGGTCGAGGAACAATTTCTCTCACCGCTATATGTCGGTCTAAGACAGACTATGCAAGGTCTGATCCTCTCGTTTGGATGACAGTCTTTTTCACCAACACGTTCCATCCTTTCTGAGCTCGCGGTTGGCCGTTCTCATCCGCCAGATCAGAGTGACCGCTGTCCCAGCCATTAAGTTCTGTGACAGAGTCAGAAGCCTCTGATCTACTTCCACGCTTGACTCCCTGACCATCAACCTCTGTCTTATCCTCATGGTCAATGATTGTTGTCACTCCGATGCGCTTTCCAGCATTATCGTGGAGATCGAAAGCTTCTCCGCCGTTCTGGCCGTGGCTGCGAAGGTAGCCTCCGCTGGGATGGTTGCTGCCTGTTCTTTGCCATGGTCTGGCTGAGTTCCCTTGCCCATCTGCAGAGGATCCTTGACCGAGAAAGTTGCGAAGGAGAGGTCGAAGAGTTGCTACAGCGGATGCAGTGATACCTAGACCGGTTTCAACTGTCGACCAGATAGCAACGTCTGAGGTGGAGTATAGGAAGTCGTCAATGTCGGTGAGGGAGTAGAGGTACGGGAAGCGGATGATGGTTGCGCTGGATGCACTGTCGGATGTGAGCAAGTTGATACTATTGGTGAGACGGGAGAGAGAGGTAAAACATACATAGCACCGGCAGCCAGAATACCCACCACAGAAATCTTGGTCCTACGGCTCATCTGCAACTTCCAAACAAGGAACATTGGAAGCAAACTGTATGTCCAATCGGACATACAACTGATTGCCGAGTAGCCGTAGAAAGCCTTTGCAACCACCGAAGCATCCAGGCAGCTTCCCGAGGGGGGGTTGGGGGTATATCGAAGCCAGAACAGAGACGTAGGTCGGCACTGTAATACGAACAGCAAGAAGAAGGACAAACTGTAAAGCTCGGTGATGCCAGTGATAGTCCAGATGATGACTTTATGTGTTCGTGTGACGCAGATTCGTAGTAGGAAGAGAGCGATACTGGCTTTGATGGCCATGTTGGCCAAGACGTAGGTCGGTTCGCATGTCCACCACATCTGAGAAACGTTAGCTCGACAGGCTTGCAACGTAGCATCTCCCCTTGGTACATACCTGCATTGCTTTTGGGATATCCTCTGCAGAGATATCCTTCAAATGACGTCCAGTTCCATAGCGGACACCAGTGATCTCGTATGAACAAAAGACGATAAACATAAACTTTGTCGATTAGCGACATCTTCCCGATAGGGGATAACGGGGCGTACCTGGGCAATGACAGCAAGCCAATCATCAGCCGCAAAGGCCTTTATCACCCATCCTCGGCAGTATACACGCAGCAGTGTCGCAATTGACGAGAGAACCACGAAAGTATAGGCAATCGCAGCAATCTGCGTCGCCCGACTCTCTATCGCCATTTTGTTGGAGAATGTGGAAGAACAAGGAAAAAAAAGAATAGGGTGTAACGAGTGGACTCTCCTCACCAAATGAGCAGTATCCCCGTGGGCTATATATGACTGACATGTCTGAAAGGGGTCTCAATCGCCACAGCTCTCCGGACCGGGATCCAGACCAGGATAGTTTCATCTGTGGAGTGCAGAATATGGAGCCAAAGGAGAGTCCATAACGGGCTACTAACCACGGTGATGATGGAAAATCCGGCAATGATTTGCAGCTTATCTAAATCCAGCGTAGCATGCATGATCTTCATGACTTGCAGTCTAACGTTAGCGCAGCCGGATAGTCGGTAACTTGAGTCAGGAAGTCCAGGCTTGGACCAATGCGCCACGAGGAAAAAACGCTCTGACATGTTCCTAGTTTCGAGGCTACGGACGAATTTTCTCGGCGCGCGCATTTGGACTAATCTGCCACAAGGGAAAGCGCATTGACAGGTTTTCTAGTCTAGGCTTGATACCATTGGCGCGTTACTCCAAGCGCGTTCCATAGAGATCTCGTCCCGGGCTCTAGCATGAGTCCTGGCGGCAGGCAATTTATTAATTCAGTAATAGCTTCGGACCATCGGACGATCTACTGTACCTTCGCCTAATGCGGGAACGTGGCAATTGTGTGCTTTGAATTTTGTAGCAGAGGAAAAACTCTGCAGGTATCACATCATCCATGGCTTCGGGGAACCCTTAAACGGTTTAACCTGGAGAATCAGGGGAACATTTCGCAAGCTTCCACGTCTACGATATTGCGTAGTGGACTCTTATGGAGCTCTGCCGGTGGCCATCTGATCTCTAACAGAAGTGATGATAGACTTTGTTGGGTATGTAGACCGTATGCCTATCTATACCCGGTAGATCGAAATAAAGATAAAGATCGAACATCCATCTCGGGAGATGGGCAATCCGCGTTGGGCAAAAGGATTATAAGGCGGAAGGTTTCATGTTGATCGCAATTCAATCAAGCCAGATCGGAAATAAGTTGCATACTCAAGCAGGGTAAAAGAATAACCTGTGTAAAGTTATAGGTTTGTCACCTCAGTCCCTTGATTTATTCTATCATGTTCTTCTTTATAGCGTACGGCTTGATTTGTCACCCCGCCGTTCACTGTCCCTGACCCCGGACCGGATTCGCTAAAAAGGGTTCTGCTATATCCGACGTTCGTCGCATGACATGTGGATCGGAGCTTTGACTGGTACTCCTAAGCTTAACACTAGAGCTGGTAGAGAAGCGAGCTGAAGATTATATGAGCTGGGAGTCTACAAGGCTGATGTTTCTGACCTACAAGTATTGTTTATAAAGTTAAGAGTTGATCAGCCTCAAGATTGAGATTAATGAGATTTGAAGGAGGATATCCCGAAATATTATGTGATAGTCTGATCCAATCAATACAAGACATGGCCATACATGCTATGCTCTCTTCAGATAAAACACATCTTGCTTCAGATATATTCCAAAGATCATATGAAACAACCATTGGTAGTTGTTCTGCCACATAACCTTTAAAGCAAGACGAATATTGCGAGACCCCTAAGCGGTTCAGATACGAGTCAGTGATCTTATCTGTTTGAAATACTGTCCGAGCGGCTGTGGGGCGTGTCATGATTGAGTACTTGGCGCGCTCGGGGAGGTTTCAAGGGTCGAGCCAGAGTTTAAGGACTGGACGCTACTAAAAGAGTCGTTCCACTGCGAACTTATGAATCATGAATAGGAATGTTCATGACATGATTGCGGCCAAATTTCAACATGTAGACGACATTTGTATAGATATTTGGAAATTGAATTACACCTAAACTACCCCCCACGACTCCCTATCTCGATTCTAGATGACATGCATGTCTGGTTACAGCTTGTTCTGTGAGGCCTTTCTCAAGGTATCCAACGGCGATGTCTCTGCTAGCACAGTTGCATACGAACCAAATCGCACATGAACGGCTTGCTTGGGCTTCGGATCCCAGCAGTAGAACCGTCCAGTCGAGCGCATATTCTCCAAATCAACCACAACAATCGACTCGACTGGCATGATAGTCTCAGTCCAGAACAAGAAATATAGATTCTCTCGCAGCTTGAGCATCATGCACTTCTCGGCATCTGCAAGGCCTTTCTCAGTCCCGCTGAGACAGTGCCAGACAAAGGTACCCTTGTTGAGATACACATGCTCATAAGAGTCACGCGGAGTATATCGATAGAGAATATGTTTTCCGATCATCTCCTCAGTGGCTGGGAAGGGTTCAACAGGCTTGTCTCCGTAGGCAGTGGCGTTGATGAAAGAGGTTTTTGTTCTGCGCTGACCAACCTCATCGCGGAAACCTGAGACGCCGGCAATAGCTTGCCCAGTGACCAAGTCTAAAACCAGACTCACAACCTCGTTGTAATCCGGTTTGAGAAAGTCGATAAAGAAGATATCAGGCCGAACTTCAAAAGCTTCATAGTGCGCCGTGCCAGTGAGCCCTACTCCTTCCCCTTCGAGGATCTTCCAGGTAACAGAGTCCGCAGCAAAGCTGTGAGAAATCTTCCAGCCATTGTCGTAAGTGTGCTCAAAGGATTTGACATTTAGTTTGTTGGTTGCCGGCATCAGGTGCTCTCGAAACCCATCGGCCATTTCCTCAAGGGTAGGCCATTTGGTGACTGGCACAAAGTCAGGGTTCTCAGAAATCGCTGATGGAGCCATCGCGGAGAAAGAGGTTGGTGTATAGAAGGTAATAGAGGTAAGAGTATGTGCTTCTGGTGACCTGGTTGGTGAAGGAGATGTGATAGTTTATCAGGGTTGTGAAGTTATGTCATGACAAAGTTTGAGCAGTGATACGTCGACTATTTTATATTCGACCGCCAGGCTATTCGATCGTACCCTATTACCTTCTCACTCCAATAAGAACTACTAAACGCGTTCATCATCTGCTTGTTTCTATTGAGTTCCGTAAATTCCGTCAAGGCTTTCTCGCGACAATCCTATCAAACGAGGATCCTGCCCCGCATATTCTTTGACGACCTTTCTCTTTACAGCAAAAAAGTGCGACCTCCCCCAGTAGTTTTTTGCCACCTGCATATGTTTTGACGTGCGGGGAAAACGCCTTGTAACCTCTGATTTAGGCTTTGTTGGATATCTTCGCCATAGTAAATTGATAACTACGACCGTGTACAAAGCACTGTCTCATGAATTAAATGCCTCGTATGAATTCGGTCTTTCCTGAGCCCGAAAGTCCGCTTTCTCATTGTCTTACTCCGCTGATAGTTGCTTGAATTTCCGAGTTTTGCGGATTTTCATAGATTGAGTTGGTAGATCAGCGTACTGATCACGGATTAACAGACAGGGCCATCAGTATAGTGAACAATTTTCATCATTTGAGCCTTATCCAAGAATAGTTTCCAGTCCAGCTTCAATCATAACATCCATCCAATGCACACGTATTAAAGGGCTTTTGTAACCACTTTTTGCGTCCTGGGCCACGACTATCGCCAAGTCCATCCGCGACCAGACTTTCTGAAGCACAGTAGCTACCCTATTGATTGTTTGAAGCTTGAGAGACCTAAACGATTTATGGAGTCTCTCGAGGACAAACTTCCTCCATTTTGAGACTAGCATTCTGACGTTGGTGTCTGTCTCTGTATATGATGCAAGAGCACTCCCTGCAGTGAGAAATATGATGGTTTGGATAGCAATGGTTCGAGATTCCTCAGGGATTGATTCCATGATTTCGAGGACGTTTATTGCAAGCTCCAACACGTGCCGTGAGTGTGTCTTATCTTGATCGTAGTCACCTTGCAGTGATTGGAGACTTGTGTCATAGATATGGGTGAGTTCAGGGAAAGCTCGGTCAAGTTCAAGACGAGCAACCAGCTGATGGCACTCGGCGATCTTGTAAAGATGATGTGCTGGAGTCTTGGGGTCTCCCGTATCTTGTATCTCCGTGGCTATTGGTATTTGAGTCTTGTCAACATCTTGAGCTAGAACGAAGGCTTGATTCAGCAATTCGAGGTATGTACTTGATAAACATTTATCTTCATCCAAGGTTCCCAGAGAATTGAGACGTCGACTTTTCCGTACCAACGTGATACACTTGGCGAGATGAATGAGAACACTTGTACCGACTCCCGTCCAAGGACATGGGTAGAAGAAGGAGGGATGAGGCAGAGTGGTGAAAACGTCAAGATAGGAAATAGCTTCTATCTCTTGGTCAACCAAGCAGGCAGCCATGACTTCCCAGTAAACCATCGATGACACAATCAAACGCTGAATACGATAGAATGGAGACTGCATGTTGGCGGTATCGAGCTCAGTCATCCACATCCTGAATACTTGACGAGCCCCGTGGAAGTGACTAAGGCCAAGAGACGAAGGATCATGCCAGCTCTGTAGACTCGATGTCAGTCTGGTGAAGTTATGCCTTTGGCATGCTGCCTACCGAGGTCATGCCGAGCAGAATGATGCCCAACAGCAGATCGTCTTTGACAGTTGGTACAGTTGAGGCGTGAACAGATTCCGCACTGTCATCTTTTCGAGAGATCAAAACGCCTCGTGGAAGACCTAGGGTGGCGAGATCTCTTGATATGTGTGAAATAGCCTCAGTTTGGAAAGTCAATGGCGTTAATGATGCCTTCTTGTCTTGTTGGCAGAGATGTGCCGCCGACGTGCTCAAGACACAGTTGAAGATAATGGGAGAATAATGAATCATATCCAATAGATCTGAGCGATATGGATTATAGACTGAGTCAAAAGATGACAGCACTTGGCATGCCGATGAGAAGTAGTGTGATAGAAGCATGGAGGATTGTTCCTGTGGAGTGTAAAACATCAAGGCAGTATGAGGATTGGAGGGTGGCTCCAAGCTCAACGGGGAATGGCCTATGTCAAGCATATGCTCTGTGCTAGAGCCAGAATATGATAGGGGCCCGTAGTCTATCTCGTATTTGGTGGACCATTTGACTGGGCGATTGTATCCGGGACACGTCAAGCCTGACTTGAGGCAGCGACTACAGGCAGGCTCTGTTTCATCGCATTTCAGTTTCTTGGCGAAAGTCAATAAACATCGTGTCAGATGATCTGAGGGAAAGGCGAGTGACTCACTCGTTTCTTGCAAGTAACACATCCGCCTGCGTAGATTGCGTCCTGTCAGCCTCCATGTGGGAACGAGTGTTAATTCAAGAGTCTAATCTAGACTTACTTCTCGATTTATGGCGCCTTCGGAACGATGCCGATGCAGCTGTGGATTGGTCCATGAAGACTCTATTGAGGGAGGTACAAACAGGGAAGAATTAATAAGTCAGAAGCACCGAGTAAGCTGCCCACGTTGGTGGTCTAGTCAGGATGGGAGGGCTAGTTTACTGATTCATGCCCATGTCCAGTTATGAGATAGACGATTATTCGGAATTCGGAAGGAAAGTTCCGTTGGGGTAGGTCATGTGGTCAAAGGTGGCAGGACACGCACGGGTTAGGATTGGCCGGTTTAGTTTCGGGACGCAGTCACTAATGGGTCACGACCAAACCAGGACCAGGAGGTCTGGGAGAATTAAGAGAATTGGGAGAATTTCCCCATCTTGATAATTTCCTAACTTCATAATACGAAAGCAGCGGCATCGCGATAAAGTCTTAGACACATGCTAAGCACTATAGTATCTTAAGTTAGCCTGTGTTTGCTGCTTTTCCGACTGCAACTGTCCTGTAGAAAAGAGAGTCTCCGGACGCTATCTTTTCGGGAGGGCAACTTGTTATTTTTCCATTCTCTTTCCAGCATTGTCTAACTTCATCGTTAAAAACAATATAATACAAAACACTCAAAAGTCACAGCAAACAGACTTCTCGAACAGTAATGACCAATGTATTTAGTGCCCAGGACTGGCACATGATACTGTTCTGCTATAGAAGAAATTGTACCACTAAGATAAGAAAGAATACTGTGTTTCTTCTACAATAGAAGCATTAAAACTATGGTACCACGGTTCTCAATCGAGCCACAAGCTAGTTTAGCCTTCCCTCCAAGACCTCAGTGTCAGTGAGCGGCCCGGCATACCGCTTTCTGACTCTCAAAGGCCAGTAGAAGCATCCAAACAAAAGCGCCCCGCCCAAGACAACTGACGCGTAGTTCATGTTGGCTGGAGTGATGGGTTGGAAAGGAGGGAAGAGGAGGAAGATGCAGGTGTATAGCAGATAGATAACAGCAAAGACGTTAACAACCAAGCCTAATTTTCCTAACCGCCAGGGGCCCCAGCTCAATGTATCCGGTCGGCATAAGCGGCGCCATATCAATAAAACGATCGGTACGAGATATGAGATCTGCAGGCTAACGACAGCCAGGGACAGGATCGCATTGAAAGCCGTTGTCGAACCAATGTTGATGAGACCCAGTAAGATAAGCAGAAACGTAACAATCGAAATAGAGACTGTAGGAATTTGGCGCTTCTTGTCAACCCGGGAAAGACGCTCTGAGAAGGGGAGACCTAAAGTACTCTCATGTCAGTGATATGCTACTAATGTGTTGGGCTAGGTCGACTCACCTCCATCTCTAGCAAAAGCCCACATGATTCTAGCCGCCGAGGTGAGTAGTGGAACTGTCGATAATATTGCCATGACTGTAATTGCAGCTGTCAACGCAGTAGCTGCTGCTACGCTGCCGGTCATGTTGAGGAAGATCTGAATGATGGGAAACCCGGTGGGTGTATCAAGAGCCGATGCGATATCCCCCATGAAAAACAGAATTGTGAGAAGAAAAGCGAAGCCTAACGGGCCGTTGACCAAGATACAGCCCACCATAGCTCTCGGGACCCCAGTCTCAGCCTTTTCCATCTCTTCACTGAGATGTGTAGCACCATCGTAGCCGATAAGGACATAGCAAGAGCTGAGAAGTCCTATGCTCCATGCCACTGCATTATTACCCCATCCAGAATTATTCTCAAAGTGGGTAAAGACAAATTCGGCTGAGTGTTTGGTCGGTGACACTGTGGCCATGACGACGATTATGGTGATGAAGAAGGTAAGGTGTAGGACCAGGGTGAGTTTCTCAATCAGGGGCAATATGCTGCTGCAGAAGACACATACGCAAGCAGAGCCGATTAGTACGGCCCAGAACAGCATTGTTCCGTGCCATCTTTGGAATCCGTACGAGTCTGGATAGTTGAGGACGAGCAAACCTTGGATCTGTGTTCCGGCCAGAAACGGGGCACTGCCAGCGAGGGCCACCCAACCTAGTGTTCTTGGAACTATCAGCCTGTTCTCTTGCATCGCATAGCCATCGTAACTCACGATATGTATCCTGCCAACCAACTGGTTAAGGGTCGACTCGTTTTCGGGCTCAGTTTGGCAACGAAATGATATTGTCCGCCGGCGGTAGGGTAGCTTTGAAGAACATTAGTTGCTGTTAAATTCGTGATACGCGTGCGAGTGGTGTACCTTGAAGCTAGCTCAGCGAGAGACATGGCAGAGCAGAGTGATCCGATGAATGCGACTATGGCTCCGTAGACGAGAGAGACTGGCCCACCGCTGACTAGTCCTGCGGCGAGAGTACTTGGAAGAACAAGATCAGTATAGTTCATTAAGTAAGGGCATTGGAGATCAAACCTCGAAAGAGCTTCCCACGTTGCCATAAGGTTGACACATGTCGCGACCATGGCAGTAAGAGAGAAATTGCGCTTGAATGATTGACAGACATTAGTATCTCTGTTCGGCTCAACATTTGATCTTGTATACCTTTGTTTGCTGGACATAACCGAGACGCTCCAAGTTCTGATTATCAGGGTCTTGGTTACCCAAATGCTTCTCGTCGTGCGTTGCTGTCATTTCGAGAGACATGTTACTTTTCAAGGCCTTGTTTGTTGATGGAAGATTTATGAGAGCAGTTGGCCATGGCTCTTGGGAGACTTTTATCTCTGTTTTGCAGTATTACAATTCGAAGCCCCTGGTCTGGGGAAATGGGTAGCCCGGCAAGCACCAGATAGCCAACGCCGTTAGGCGATAGCTAGTTCGCTGAATTGGGTGAAAAAGTGCGAGTGGCGATAGGTGCTAGCTATCTTTATCAAGGGAGCCTGGCTCTGTGGGTTACCCCGCGTTTTGCAAGGTACAGTATTATAAGATAACTTGGCAGCTCCGGTATATATTCCGATGATTTAAATTATAGTTACTATAAATCAGTATAGCAATATACGCGCAATCCTTCGGAATTCGATTATCAGTACTCCCTGAGAGTAAATGCGTAGGATATGCACTGATTCCGAGCTCCGGATGGCCATGGTTGCGTTGTAGATTAGTAAGTACCCTTTACAAAGGAGAATTTGGGGGTTTTACAGACTAATTTCCTGAATACTGATTCGCACTGAGATAAGCTAACATTCAGTAAGGGAAACTAGATGAATACAAAGGAAGAAAAGTAAAAAAATAATGAATTTATTCTACAAGTGATACGTAGAACTTGAGTAAGCCATGTAATCTTATTATAAAACAAAAAGAAATGATCACGCTGGGGATCGAACCCAGAATCTTCTGATTCGTAGTCAGACGCCTTGCCATTGGGCCACGCGACCGGATTATTTGTTATGCCCGATTCCGCAATCATTCAACAGATGGCCTCAGACAATTCGACAGTTGACGTGCCCAGTGTCTCTCGCGCTGGTAAAAGCCACATTGAGACGTAATTGTGATCAAGGAGGATAGTTGGCAGGTTTCAAACTGAGTCTTAGGCTCCAGCCCTTCGTCTTGACTGGGTCCTATGCCTCGGTGGATGAATACGCCTCTAACTCCGTATCACTGCGCGTGACTCCGTCGACCTTTAGCCTATCGCTGTTACTTTAATGTTCTCTGCCAATCTGCAACCTGATCGTATCGTGTTGGGAGAGGATTCAAAGAAATTGGTGGTAGTACAATGCATCCGACAGAAGCCTGACGTGATAATCGGTTTTCAGAACAGACTCATGACCGATGATAAAAGCTCAGGTTCAAGCAGAGCTCAATTCGAGAACCCGTATCGTACGCCATATAGAGCTCAAAATTACAGTCATTTATTATAACTCTACATCTACTCAATGTGGGTCTTGGGATCATATTCATTCTGATCCAGTCTATGATCCAATGCCCACTCCTCAATCATTGACCACTTCCTACAAATATGTGTAGTAGTCGCATTCGGGAAATTCTTCCCAACTTGGGGTGCCCAATACCAATGAATCAAGCTCAAGTCAGCATTACACATCAAACTCTGCCGAATAGAGTCAATGCAATGGAACTTGTGCATCGTTTGCAGTCTTTCCAGATTCCCTTCTGTTGAGTTGTAATCCCTCACCATTTTTCGAATATCATTGAGGCAGTGCAGTTGATGATACACGTCTAAGCTAGTAATATAGGAATCGGGGGCTTTGGAGATCTGGGATGTTGGTCGTGAGAGTTTGGTGGCTTCTTTACCGGAAATCTTGACCAGATAAGGGCTCATTAACTTTCTCCAAGCCTCTTCTGCTTCGAGGGAAGCGCCATAGTACGCTGTCGTCCCAGAGCTGTAACGGTAATTAGGGCATGTCTATCTTGGCTGGGTTGTCCATCGCTTACTGGTCTTCAGGGAAGTCTGAGTTGAAGGTGACTATCTCATACTCAACTGCACTTTGTGCAGGAGCTACGATGATTGAATCAGTTTTCATGTAACAACTCAAGGCAGTGGAACGTACAATAAAGGGTGGATGGCCAAGGCGGCAATGGGGACCTTGATCGAAGCCATAGCCACAGACATAAAAATGAGAGAGTGACATTCAAAACCAAAGAGGAATATGTGACAGTATTTTTGTAGCACCTCTTCCGTCTTGAAGAGTTATGATCGTGACCTTGACAACTCTCTTCTTGACAAGGGTCATCATACTCTTTTTCTAAGAGACGGTCATGGCTCTCCATATATTCAGATAAGAATCGCGACATATTTCAGAGAGATAGCTTCAACTTTCAGACAATATAAAATTATTCATGCTGATATATGGAAAAAACGAGAACGGAATTCCGTGCCACCCTAGCGCTGATATATATATCACTCTGATACTATCATTCGGCTCACTCTGCCCCGAGCCCGATAGTCACTCGCGACATATGATTCCGGTTGACCTCGAAGCTTGTTCAAATTTTGCAAATACTTGCCCTTTCCGAAACAATCCCCTCTCTGTAGGATTTAGGCTGTGCCAAGAGTGCATGTAAGCTTCAAGTTTTATCCACCAGTCACAGCGTGGACTACAGATTATCAGGCCTAGTTAATCCTTCGAAGGAGTAGCCTAAAAGGTAAGTCTAATATCGTGGCATACAATACATTTCGAGACTGAATCTGAGCTTCCTCATGCACACCAATTCCATTTGTGGCCGAAGGTCTTCGGCTTCACTTATCCGTGTTGTCGTCACGATTCTACAAGCCCACGAATGACTACATGTCCAAGGTGACATTTCCCCGCATGTGGTGAGATTGTTCATCTTCCTAGAAATGACATTGGAGACTATCTCGATGAGCTCGGCAGAGCATTCTACCGAGAGGATGAGGTAGAAATACAAATAAAAGGTCAAAATGGACCGTGAGAATTAAGGATAACAAGCACTCTCATCTCACAACTCCAAGCCAGTAACGATTCGATAAATCATCTCCCTGGCTTAGCCACCAATCTAAACTCTCCACGACATGAAGTTCTCTCATATTCTGGCGCTCAGCGCTCCCCTCGTTGTTCTCGCAGCCCCTACACCCCCGAAGAAGGAACTTTCCAAGAAAGCCGATGCAGAGAGCTTCTTCCTCCAAACCGATGTCGGCTGGTTCGACGGTGGCGACAAGAAGCGTGCCGCTGCCGAAAAACAACCCTCAACCCAGAAGCGTGAGCCATCTGATGCGGAGGCCGAGAGCTTTTTCATCCAGACAGACGTTGGTTGGTTTGATGGCGGTGATACGAAGCGAGCTTCAACTGAGAAGCGTGCACCAGTTCAGAAGCGTGAGCAGGCGGAGAAACGTGATCCAGATGATGTTGAGGCGGAGAGTTTCTTTCTTCAGACCGATGTTGGTTGGTTCGATGGTGGTGATAAGAAGAGGGCGGAAAGCGATGGCAAATCTAAAGAGTAGCTGACTGGACATAAGTTGATGGATTCTTCGCATACGAAATTGAGGTAGAAATGGCGACATATTGGAGACAGGGGTTTTCACAGACTAGCATAATAGCTATGAGAAATACTCATTTTGGTTGGAGTTTAAACAAGCTCGCATAACTCAATGTATGTTGTAAAGTGGACGGAGAATGCATAGTGATCATTGCAAAGGAACCCTCGACTCTTGGTGTAGCGACGCGATGTAATCAAGGCGACACATAGCTTGATTAAGACAATACGTGCTATTGAATTATAGTTCTTAGTTAACGACATTAAGTGATTTCTCATAGTTAAAGCTTTTGACACGCACCATCGACCCTCAGTATAAAAAGAAAATCAAAACCAAAATACGACTGCGAAGTCCAATAAAAACCCTTCTCGGTGATGCTTGAAGAGCAAAAAATAGGATATTAGTGGATTCAAACCACCTCAATTGGACGAACAGGGAATCGAACCCTGGACCACTCCCAGATGCGAGCATCTGTAGGACGAAACTTGCTAAGGGAGTATTATACCACTAAACCATTCGCCCAGGACTTGTTGTGGAATTGGGCGTCCCCAATTGAACTTAGTTCCCCACTTGCAGATTTCCAAGGAATGCATGTTCCAAATGATGGCGTATGTCTCATGGGATGTCCTTTTCCCGGCTGCAATACTTGGTTATTGATTGGGCTTTAAAAGGAGCGCATTCCATCACCATCCCTTGTTGAACAATATCCTCCTTTCATTGACCATTACCATGTACGGAGCAGATAAACCAAAACCAGCTTGGTTCCATCGGGTCTATAAACTCGCCCTAGAGCGCGAGGAAAAATACGGGGAGGATGAGTGGGACGAGTTGCAGATCAACCCCTCGGACTACGACGAAGATTTATCAAGCCTAGGGTCTAGCGATTCTACGAAAGGTTATGACTCCGATGGAGACAACGGTCACGAGTCGGATTCATCTACTGGCAGCAATGCTTCAGGCATGGACCTCGAGTATTATCACATGAAAATAGAACGGAAGCAAAGGAAGAGAGTCCTGAGAGACCAGAAAAAGCGTGAAGAAGAAAACAAAGGTGCTCGAGAGAGGGAAGCCGACGAGGAGCTTGGGTATGAGACACAGGAAGTCAATGGGATCAGAGAAGCTCTCGCCAGAGCAAAAAGATCAAAGCAAAAGAACCCCATTCCTCTCAAATCCATTGACGGTAGATGCTTCAAGCTTTGGTCAACTGACTACGTCGAACACTGGCCTGAGGAGGTTGCCCATCAAAATACATCGAGTTCTATTCTCCCGGTCTATACACCCATGCGGAACGAAAAGCCCTACTCGGAAAGGAGATCAAACTTGGCGGACAAGTTTATCTTATCTACTCGGGGAGTCAATCTGCGACATTTCTCCCTTTATGCCGCCAAAGAATACCAGTACCAAATATCAAGTGTTGCCGACTGCGTGTGGTGAATGGAATTTGGATATTCAGTTCTTTCATGACAACTACTTGACTCTCGCGATGAGTAAGGAGTTGGTCTTTTCCCGGGCTGGAGAGGACGCACCTGCGGATGCACCGCCTTTTTTCACCTACTATGGCATCCGTGAGGACCATATGGAACAACGTGGGTCTAAACGGCGGGAAGAGAAGGAAGCGCCACGTCGTTCAGCATCGCCAAAGTAACTTGAGTAGTCGATTGGTTGGATTGGAGTAAGGTAGTTAGGGCATGATAGTTTGCAGGGTTCGTGGTTCCCTGTTTCACTCATTATACGAGATCTATCTTTTGATTTTGGTGACAAAAACCGACTTTGAGACTTGAACGTTCATTCATTATACATAGACTTCGGGAAAAAACGACGGTTCTAAAGTGTGCCAGTATGAGGCCCCAACCGGTTTACTCGATTGTCCGCGGCCCATGTCTAGCGAAGGGGGAAGTGGAGGGGTTCCTCGTTGGGGACTGCCGATGGTTGAATACGCCCTCAATCACTACCGATAACGGATAGATATCCAAATTTTGTGATTTATTTAGATTTTCGGATGACATATCCATAATAATCAAAACCTCCACCATCGCCTAGAACCTCCATTTCCATATCAAAGATATCATCTGGGTTGAGTAGCAACTTCATGAAGTGAGGCTGTCTAAACGTGATATATAAGAACACACCATCTTCCTTTAGCGCACGGTGCACCTACAAAGAGTTAGATTTATTCCGACAAGATCGATATCTCAAGTACCTCTTTTAGATATTTACTAGTATTTTCCCTCACTTCGTCGGGCGGACTCCAAGGGCTACCGTAGATCATGGCATCCAGAGTACCCTTGTCAAAGGCAACGTCGATAGAGCCAGTTGTAATTGATGGCATATCGCGCACATCAACTCTGCTCCATTCAATACCTGGTATATCCTTATGCCGTTCTGTCATCATATCCACCACTACAGGTGAAAAGTCAACGCATAGCTGCTTTTGATAGCCACGCTCGGCAAGTTCTGCAGGAACAACCTAATAATAATTCAAAATTGCGACACTAACGATATGGATTTGGCTCAACTTACGCTGTCACCAGAACCCAAATGAAGAACTTTTGGATTATCCTTAGCGGTGCGACCCGGTTGATCTAGGAGATTCTTTTGCAAAAATGGCAGAAGAGAATTAAACGAGCGGAACCATTCATGCGTTGGTGCATCGCTGTTTGAGGTCGCATAGCGACTATCCCAGTACTCAGAAAGTCCGAGTTGTTGGTCCTCTTCGATCGTCATCCTTGTTGTTGATTTGTCGCAATTTTTTACATTGTCTTCAAAATTCGTCGGACACAGAGTTGAGACTCCGCATCCGTCCAGTCACGTGCGTTTATCTTATCGTTGTGATAAGCTAATCGTGTAATCTCGGAGGACAGACATTCTCTTACCTCTGAGAGGATAAAAAAGACATGTATTACAGAAGATATTGTCTTCTCAATTATACTCTGAGTTCTTGGCCTTGGCCATCCTTGGAGGTTATGGCTGGACGTGGTATGGTAAAATATGGCGTCGGTTTATATCTTAACAATGGCCAGAGGCCATGCTTATCGCACCAATCTAGGTTCCATAGAAACTCTATTAACGTCTCTGCAGCTAAGAAATAAGGTAGTTATACATAGCTGACGGCCATTACTTCAGTAAACTATGAAGAAATTCGAGCAGCGGTGGAAAGTTTTAACAAGTGAGCACAATATTTGAAGGTTTATTAATTGATAGTTTTCACCAGCATATTGCCTACGTCTGAGAATCTGAGATTCAAACTCATCGCCCATTTCTTGAGCTTAAAGCTAGGAAGAATACGGCACTACAATGCACCTACGACAGGCTGCAATTGCCACACGGAGGAACCTTGGCTCTCTCGGCGAAAGGATCATCGCATGCGTCGTCCGTCCTCATAAACTCAATTGTGTTCTGGAGATCCTTTGCGTACTTCACGCCATAGACTTCCTCGATAAAGGCAAAGATGAGATCTAGGCCAGCAGTGACCTGTCGAATTCCTGATTAGCACATGCCACGCATCAAAAGCATCTACAGAGGAAACTTACACCTGATGATGTCCAAATGTTGCCATCAACAGTCCACCTCGCTGGCGAAACCCACTTGACATCTGGTCCCATGGCTGTAATTGTCTTCCAGGCTCTTTTATTGGTCGTTGCTCTCTTTCCATCTAACACCCCTGCCCTAGCTGCGATTCCGGCTCCGGTGCAAACTGTGATCAAGTACTTCACCTTCGGGTACGTTTTCTTCACAAACGCAATTTCTTTATCCATATTTCCCAGCATAGCGCCGTATCCGCCAGGAACAAGTAGTACTTCGATATCCTTAGGTGGGTTATCGTATGTATGAGTTGGATTGACAGAGAACCAGAATGATGAGTTTTGCTTGTTGAGTTCCGGTTTGGCTGGTTGAACCCAAACGGGGGAAAGGGTTGGTGCAATTAGGGCGAGATTGAGTTGGAGGGTGAAAGCGAGATACCAGAGAGGATTGAGGGGCCCGAACACGTCGATACTGTCAAAGGAGTCAAAGAGGATGACACCCCAGTTCTTGGGAGGTTCGGTCACATGGACGGAGGAGGAAGCGAGGGCGCCGATAATGCCGCCAAAGGCGAAGAGAATGGAAGAAGCTGAGAACTTCATAGCGTCAACACTTGCAAAGAAAGGTATAGGAAGAAAGAGAAAGAAAGAAAACCTGGAGATGATTGCCTAAAATACATCCCTTCCGAGATATCACATGAAATTATTCAGTCAATTCGTCAAGCTTCGTATTCCTACGTATTAGGCCTCGTGTTCCTATGCACAAAGGTTCGTATTTCATTCAATTTCGCTGGTAAACGAGGAAGGATTTGTTTCAGGCTTAGACATTGTCAGCCCGAGCGGTGAAATCGCATGATGTGATTCAGCCACTCAGACATGACTGGCCAGGATATACGCGCCAAGGCCAAAGTCCTACTAAATTATCGATAAGCCGCATATACGAATAGCACCTCAGCTCTACTACACAATAAGCTTATGCGTTCAACGCTTTGACAATCAGACTAGAATTAAAATGTTCTCAGTGGGATTGAAAAGTAACGAATAGTGTTGAAATAATACATAAATAGAATATTCCAAAGATATACACGCCCTGATTGAAGATTGTTGTCTTCTACGCTACAAGAGCTCATTCTTCTTGAGCAATGAGCTCAACAGCGGTATAACCATCAGGGCTACCGTTAGAAATATATAGGTAATCGCCAGCTCTGCTGTTGTACTTGTAGTAAAATTGATTGTTCACTTCATTACTTGGCGAAGTAGTGCAAGTATCAACATTGTTGTCTCCGTCAGTGACACGTAGCCTTGGGAGCTGTGCGCGAGAGCTTGCCATTGACGACTTGGCAGTTCAGATAATCGAAGGGTTTGTCGGGACCAGTATTGAAATCTTGGCACTATATAATATAAGCCAGCACAGATGGTATAGGGGAACTATCATAGTATGCGCAGGCGTAGTTCCCTGTTTTTGCATCTTTGACTCGGCCGGTGCTGGTCTCGAGGACGAATGGCCTGGCGGGGTTATATGTAACTGGATTATGAAACGCCACTGATGGCATCTATAATCTTAATCTTCGGGAGACTTTAGACAGGTGACTGAATATAGAAGAAGCGAAAAGTCTGAAAGACGGGCGATATACTCCGTATGATAATCAATTTAGCGGCAGACCAATGGACTTTAGTGTAAACGATTCTCATGGTGTTTGAGACTCCAAGGAATACTTTCCTGGATAGCTCCTTGTCAACTATCTTGACATGATTTAGGCAAGCATCATTTTCTAT